>RJWJ010028895.1:0-21062 GCA_004363605.1 Indri indri | reverse complement strand
GGAGAGATTCCTATTAAAGGAGATTTTATTTGTAATTAATACACTCCCTGACAAAATAGGAGAGAAAGGTATTCAGTAGAAGCATTTGGACTTAGCCAGGCACAACATGACTCTTCAGTTTAATAGGAGAGGAGGAACAAATGGGGATGAATGTAGGAATATTTGTAGATATTACAGTGGTAAACTTAGTCATTTTGTTACATTATGTACTTTATCTGTGTTACCGGCTGAATCGTGCCTCGCAAGTTCATAAGTTGCAGTCCTTCCCCACTGTACCTCAGAATGTGACTGCATTTGGAAAGAGGGCCTTTAAAACAGAAATTAGCTTAAATTGACATCATTAGGGTGGGCCCTAATCCAATATTGATTCATTGACTGTTGTCTTTATAAGAGAAAATTAGGGCACAAACTTGTACGGAGGGTAGTCCATGTGAAGACACAGGAAGACCACTACCTACAAGCTAAGGAGAAAATCATCAGAAGATCCTAACCCTGCTAACCCCTTCATCCTGCACTTTTGACTTCCAGAATTGGGAGAAAATAAGTTTCTGTTTTAAACTACCCAGTCTGCAATACTTTGTTATGGAAACCTTAGCTAACTAATCCAATCTACTTTAATCAGAGGTGATCTCATATTCTGAAAATAAGAGTAAAGTAGTTGAGGATGTGTGAGATTCAAAAGGCAGGAGATACTTGGAATATGTATGGAGCATGGAAGAATATACAGCAAAACATTGTAGTGTTGTAGAGTTGACAGGTATCTTTGAAAGCCATGAGGAGTACCAATTTTGTGTTTAGACAGGGATCTACACCTTAGTCACATGCAGTTAGATGTGGTCGTGGAAGAGGCAAGCACATGGAGTGGGATGGTTAACTTTAGGAGTCACCTTGACTGGATTAAGTAATAGCTAGAGAACTGGTAAAGTATTAATTCGGGTGTGTCTGTGAGGGTGTCTTTAGAGAAAACTGGCTTGTGAGTGGATCGATTTAGGAAGATCCACCCTCAGTGTGGGTGGGCATAAGCTAATTGGCCGGGGGCATATATAGAACAAAAAAGAGGAAAGGATTTCTTTCTCTCTCACTCCCCTAGAGCTGGAACACTTTTACTTCTGCCCTCGGACAGGCTTCTGCTCCAGGCTGTCTGTCTGGCCGTGGGACTCCAGGACTTACACCAGCAGTCTCCACCCGCCAAAATTCTCAGACCATAAGCCTCAAACTAGAATCACACCACAGGCTTCCCTAGTTCTGAGGCCTTGGAACTTGGGCTGAGACATTCTACTGGCATTCCAGGGTCTCCAGCTTGCAGACAACTTCTCCTGGGACTTTTCAGCTTCCATTGTCATGTGAGCCATTTCCCCTAATATATCCCTTATCTGTCTGTCTGTCTAACCTATTGATTGTGTCTTTCTGGAGAATGCTGGCTAATACAGATTTTTGTGCCAAGAGTGATTCTAGAGGAGTAGAATTTTAAGGATTAGTTTCCTTACTTGGTTTTGGAGTTTCAAATTGGTTCTCTGATTTGATTTGACCTACAAACTCTAGGGAATGAACTTTTTTTGTTTGAGACAGAGTCTCACTCTGTCACCCTGGGTAGAGTGCAGTGCCATCATCACAGCTCACTGCAACCTCCAACTCCCGGACTCAAGCAATCCTCCTGCCTGAGCCTCCCAAGCAGCTGGGCCTACAGGCACATGCCACAATGCCTGGCTAATTCTTCTATTTTTAGTAGACAGAGGGTCTTGCTCTTGCTCAGGCTGGTCTCAAACTCCTGAGCTCAAGCGATCCTCCCACCTCAGCCTCCCAGAGTGCTAGGATAACAGGTATGAGCCACTATACCTGGCCAGGACTGTACAGAGAGCACTGAGAATCCATGGCATGGACATGTATAAGATATCTGATACTCTTAGTCACCCACTTATAAAAGGCAGGAAACTTGGTAACTCTGCATGATGCCTTCAAACATTTGTGGAAACTGAGGAATATAATGAAGTTGGTAGTTTTTTTCCTAATGTCATGGGACAAAGTGATGAAATAAAGGGATGAACACAGTGATTCAAATTTCTGGCTCCAGCTCCATAAATAGCCAAAGCTAAGTGTGCTCTTAGCCAGAATTGTCTCCTATAACCACAGGGCTGCAAGTGCGAAAAGTCAAACACAAGTCCTTATCATATGATTGGCTGAATTACAGCAGAAAGTTGAGCTCTCGGCCTTGCAGGGTGTCTGCTGTTAAGTGAGGGCACTGCTTGGGAAAGAATGATATCCTGCAAGTTGGGGGCATGGGGACGTGAGGAAAGACCCTGAGGACGCTGAGGACACTGAGTTCCTAAATTCTTATGAATCTCGTTTGTCAGAAGTGTCCTCCCTAGCCCCACCCCCACCTCTGTCTGAGGGAATTAACTCTGCACAGCCTGAGGCAATGGCAGTGCCCCACCCCCCGAGGCAGTTGTCAGGCAAGACAATCCTGCCTGTCCTCAGAACCCACCCAACACCCCTCTTTGCTTCTGACCTATAACTAGACTCAAGTGCCAACAGATCCCTAAAGGTGAGGTACAAAGTATGCCCCATGAGGACGTGTGCTACATTCCAAAAGAACTATTTGAGTTTTGCAATTTATACAAGCAACGTATGTTCTTGAAATCTTTGTTGCAAATCAGTTGGCTGAAAATACATGGATTTATTTCTGGGTTATATTCTGTTCCACTTGTCTCTGTGTCTGTTTTTATACTTATATTTATACTTTATATACTTGATGAAAATGCATGATAATTAGCACATCATTTAAAATCAATATACCTTTTTTCCATGAACAGGGTATCCACTCCACAAATTAGATGTGATTTTGCAATTGGAGCAAAGAGAAGAGCTGTGGAAAGAACAGAGAAAATTTCTTCAAGGCCAGAGCCCAGGTAAGCAGCAAGGACTAGGAGGTCCTTGATCGGTGATTGTGTAAGTCTTTAAAATACCAAATGAAGATTATAAGTGAGTGATATTTTCTAAAATGAATCTAAATTAATGCACAAAATGCCTCAGATGTTGTCATTACTTGCATGTATCAGTAATTATTCATGTTCTCCTACTATTATCTTTTGTTTAAGGTAAAGGATATTCATATACTTGTTGGACTTAAAATTTCACACTGATTCTTCTCCTGATACTTACCTTTGAAGATTTTCCATTTATTTATCTACCCAACATCTCATTTCCATTTTACTTTTTTCATATTTTAATCCTGAAAATCTTCTCTAATTGTCAATACTTTACAATTTGTTTTTACCATCTACAGTAATCCTTCATTTGACATATTTGCCCCCTTACGTATACATTTTTAAAACATACTAGCATGAGACTTGAGTATTTTGAACATTTTTATTCCCTTCATACCACTTTGAAATATATTTTTTCAATTATTTTAGGTGGAAAAAGTGCCCTGAAAAAACAAAAACTGATATTCACATATGTCAGCAGGAAAGGCACATCCACCATCATGCCAGCAGTAAGTATCATGGGTATGAATACTGGTCATGCAAATTAAAGACTTGGGAATGAGGTAAGTTAGTAATTGAGCACAATCACCTGACTGGAATTGATTAAGTGTTAAGAACTCTGAGCAAAATTTTTTGGATAGTTTGAGTTTAGTGAATAAATTAACCTTAGCTCAAATTTATAACTTGAAATCTTTACAAAAAGGAAACAAACATTGAGAAGATATGGCTCAAATCCTAATATTTGAAACGCCGAAGTATTCACAGTTAATCTGATGAATTCTATGGTTGGAATGCTATAAAAAAGAAATGATTTGTATATGCAGAGAAGTAATACACTAAAGCATTTAATTTATATTGGAAAGATTTTAACTGGAATCTGTGACTGAATGATTAGGCTTCATATGTAAAGAAAAGAATGTATGGATGCATGTGAGAAAATCATTAATGGCCTTTTATCTCCTTTCCCAAATCAGAAATCTCAATGTCAAGAGGATCCTTTTGAACTGAATAATTTGGCAGAAGATTTCACTCACAGGTCTTTATCGATTCCTCAACATTTGCTAACTCACACCACAAAGAAACCCTATGTCAGCAAGCAGTGTAGAAAATCCCTCAGTGACCTGTCATTCATTAATCAAGATAAGCAAGTTCTTAATAGACATGAATCATATGAATGTCATCTGTGTAGGAAATCCTTTGGAAATAGCTCTAACCTTAGACAACATGAGAGAATTCATACTGGAGAGAAACCATATGAATGCCACATATGCAGGAAAGCCTTCAGTCAACGTTCTCACCTTAGACAACATGAGAAAATTCACACTGGTGAGAAACCATATGAATGCCATCTATGTGGGAAAGCCTTCAGTCAAAGAGTTGTCCTTAGACAATATGAGCCAACTCACACAGGAGAGAAACCATATTAATGCCACACATGTGGGAAAGCTTTCCATCAATGTTCTCACCTTAGAAGACATGAGAGAAATCACACAGGAGAGAAACCATATGAATGTCAACAATGTAGAAAATCCTTTAGTAGTGGCTCTGGCCTTAGACAACATGAGAAAACTGAGTGCAGAGAAGCCATATGAATGCCATGTATGTGGGAAAGCCTTCAATCAACGTTCTCAACTTAGACAACATGAGAAAACTCACACTGGAGAGAAACCATATGAATGCCATGTATGTGGGAAAGGCTTCAGTCAAACTGTTGTCCTTAAACAGCATGAAAGAACTTACACTAGAGAGAAACCCTATGAATGTTATCTATGTGGAAAAGCTTTCATTCAAACTTCTATTCTTAAGAGACATGAGAGAACCCACACTGGAGAAAAACTATATGAATGTCATCTATGTGGGAAAGCTTTCAGTCAAACTTACCCCCTTAGAAAACATGAGAGAACTCATACAGGAAAGTAGCCATAAAAATGTCATCTACGTGGCTGGGTTCAGTGTGGGCAACATAATGAGACTGTATCTAAAATAAAATCATAAGAATAAATTAGCCAGGTGCAATGGTGTGTACCTGTAGTCCCAACTACTTCAGAGACAGAGACATTGTTCCTTGAGCCCAGGAATTTGAGGACAGGCTGGGAAATATATGGCAAGAGCCCATTTTTTTAAAAAGTCATCTAAGTGGGATGCTCTTCAGTCACCATTCTTCCTTTAAATGACATGAAAGAATTCAACAATGGAGATAAAATGAGAAATGTCTTCAGAAAATATTCTGATCTTAGATGACACAGAATTCAAAATGTAACTGACTTGGAAGAGAATTCAGCCATAGTTTAAACACACTAGAATACTAGAACCTTGAAGAAACATTGTCATCAATCTGGAAAATCCTTCCATCATCCCTACTCCTCAGTTGACATAAACATATTCATGTATATGTATGATATCTATATTAGACTTTTAGTGGTTTGATCATAAATGGCATGAGAGGGAAAACTATAAATGTAATGAGACTGTAAATATCATTAATACAAGTTTTCAGGAACAAATCAAAACTTTAAACACACTAGAGAACTTGTACAGTGCAGAACCCCTAGTTCTGTAATTAGTATGAGAGTGATTTTATAAATTATTGTTAAGCAACACGAGAAAACTCCACTTGGGAGAATCAGTTAGGTCCAGAATAATTTAAACATTCAGCCAAGCACTAGCCTTGGTGTACAGAAGAAATCCTATTGAAGGAATAACCTGTTAAATAAGAAATAAGAGGAAAGTCTTTACTTGGAGTGTGAAACCTCGTGATGAATACCAAACATTTCACAATGGAGAAGTTATTCACTGAAAGATAATGAGAAATACTTTATTCATAGAGCAGCCGTTGTGGCACATGGGATAATTCACACTGGACAATATCCTGTCAGTGTTGAGTAGGAAGTAAAGTTTTCAATTTTCATTTATTTAGCTAACCTTAACATTCTCATGCTGAGGAGATATCAGTCATAAAATAACTATGCAGACACCTTCTACTACATTTTACATTAGACAACTGGCATTAGGATAAACGACTAAGCAAATAAACAAATCAAGTTAAGTATCTCCACCCCACCGTGTGTGTGTGTGTGTGTGTGTGTGTGTGTGTGAATGGATGTATATATCCATAGAACACAAGGACATTTTTGGAGCTGAGAGATATGTTTAGTACCTTCGTTGTGTACTGATGGTATCTGGAGTTTATTTATATGTCCAGACTCATCAAGATATATATATTAAATGTGTGCAATTTCGTATACCATTTATATCACAATAAAGGTTAAAAATGAAAACCGGCTCTAAAATTTTTGTAACGAATTCTTTAACATACAATTCAGCAAATTGGAATTTTCAGAAAATACCTATCTATGAAAAATATGGCATTTAAGAGAGTTAACTTATTGGAAATACTGAATGCAGAATTTTAAAAAATTATATTACACGTTTCAATAGATTAATACAATATCTAAATGATAAAAATCTGCTGCTGAAAAATCTAATATATTGGAGATGGTCTAGTTTTTGTATGCAGTCCTAAACATATAAATTTGGGTCTGCAGTCCTTGGCATGTGGGTAGAAATTCAGCCCTACTTTCTAAGTCTCCCTTTTCTCCAAAAGACCTCCGCTGTGTCCACATAGCTCAGCTACACTCATTCCAACTTCCCGTAAACATCAGCTGGCTCCATCTATCCCAGAGCATGACACAACAGGGACCTTGAGCCCTACTTGTCAGATTTCTCAAAGTGCCATGACATGGATGTATCAGGGAATTGAGAACAATATCAAGGCCATATAGTATTAACCATTGAGTGGCCCGGACCTTGTTTTTGTCCCTGGGCAGCTAACTCTGGCCAGAGAGACAGGTATCTTTGCCTTCCCAGCCCATGGAAGACTCCCTGGATTTTTTCACTAAACCTTCTGAGTTGAATTAAGTGGAGGCAGGAATTAATTCCATAACATATATTTTTATCAAGGTCAGTCCTGACTTATGACACAGATAGGGACACGACTGTTCTCCCTCCACAGCAGCTCAGATGATAAAATAAGATAAAATACCCTAGCTTATCAACCACCACGTAGGACCTTCTTGTTATTAATTTCCCAAAGCAAAATTTAAGTTCTCACAAAGGGAATCTCCCCTGCTTTCACCTCAGGGCTAAGATATGTACTAATGTTGTCTTTCTGCAAACCTCAATATTGAACCTAAACCTAAAGGGTAAATGCTGCCAGGAGATCAACTGGGCTGACATATGCTTTTCGCAAATTGGAAAAATCTGAAACCATAGGCCTAACTGAAGCCAAGTAAATGAGCTCACATTTCTGAGTAAAACTGATACATCATACTTTTAAAAAATTCCCCAAGTGATTTTACTCTTCAGCCAGGGAGGGACAATGTAGAAGAGAAAATCCCTGTGTCTGTAGTTAATGTGAGAATGCCTTAGTTTATTGTTAAATAACATGAGAAAACTCCACTTGGGAGAAGACGTGGTCTGTAGATAAAGTGAAAAATATTCTACCAAGCATGATGGTTGGTGTATACTAGAAAACTCTGTGAGGAAATAGTTGGTGAAACAGGAAATATGAGAAGAAAGGCTTTACGAGGGTAGTGAAGCCTCTTGTAAAATACCAAATACATCCTACTGGAGAAGTTATTCAATGAAAAATCAAGAGACACCCTTTATTCATAGGGCAACACTCCTTGCACACGTGAGGTTTCACACTGGATGAAATACTCTTAATGCCACAAAAGGAGGAAAGTCCTCAGGGACCATGTATTTCTTAGTTAATATCATCTCACACTGAGGAGATATCAATCCTAGAATCAACATCGAGAAATCACCTGCTAGATTTCAGGTAAGAAAACTGGGTCAAGGACAGGGGGTGGGCTCTAAAAATACACCTTTAACGTAAATTACCAAATAATTCAGAATTCTGAGCAAATGTCTACTCATAAAAAATGTGGCATTTAAACGTATTGATCTGGGAATATTGAATGCAGAATGATGTAAGAAATTAAAATGCTTTTCAACAGATCAGTACTTGCAAATGTATTTATTGAAAACAATAAAACCCATTGCTGAAAACCTAATAGGCTGATGGAGTTCCGACTATTATTTATGCAGTTCTAACA
The DNA here is from genome assembly GCA_004363605.1 of Indri indri. Classification (NCBI taxonomy): domain Eukaryota; kingdom Metazoa; phylum Chordata; class Mammalia; order Primates; family Indriidae; genus Indri; species Indri indri. The sequence continues at coordinate 12,961 of RJWJ010028895.1, read as the reverse complement.
CATAGATTTGGGATGATCACATCAATTCCTATGAATTCATCTTGCTATAAAACAAGAAGAAAATGATCAAAATGTTGGTTACAACAGTAAATACCCTGGAACAAGAGATGCCAGATTAAAGTTAAATGTTAAATGACAGCATGGGGTGGCAATTGTCAAAAATCAAACTACAGTAAACTGGCATTCCAATGCCTTCAAAAGAGTATTCTCTGTTGCTCTCCATCTCTGTTGGTGTGTGAATCTTTCTGTATGTTTCTGTGTCTTTCTCTCTCTGTCTCTGAAACACACACATGCACACAAACACACACAGACATACACAAAACATGTCTGCCTTCCACCCCATCCTGAATTCAGTGGATGACATTAAAAATAGATCAACCAACTTCAAAGTATCAGATTTATTGCTAGTGACTCAAATGAAATGTGAGTAAATGTTATACAATTATGGGAATTTTAATACTAATTAGGTAACTAATTATAAAAAGGACTTATTTTACTTCTTACTATAGATCATTTTTCTGGTTTATTTTATACCCTCCTGAATAGATTTTCTCTAGCCTAGTATGGGGTCCTATTTACCGATGATGGTTAGGAGGGTTTCACTGCAGACATTCATACATACAGCTGGTCCCCAGCTGCACTGTACTGCATGGTGCCCATTTGAAGGATGACCCAGCTGAAATGTTCTCAGCCCCCTCTGGAAGCCAGGACAAGTTTAGGCCCCTAAGGGTAGAAATTCTTATACAACTTTTTATTTTCTTGTATCAAATGCAGCAAACACAGCATATAGCATTTGGTAATTTTATCCATATTTAGGTTTTCCTTGTAAGTCTGGATATTTGCTATTTAAGATTCAGTTTGAAATGCAGATGAGCTTTGCCTTTGTTTTTCTGAAGATATCTTTCTATCATTAAGGAAAGACTGTAGGTAGTTTTTAATAATAAATGTTGCAATCAGGACAACTTAATAAGATATAAAGACAATGAGGCCAAAATCACAGGAAAAATTATTCCCACAGCATTTATATTTCCAAAAATATCCCATCATTCAGGTACAGGGCTTATTTTCTCCATTAACCAAATGATCTCTTTCCTGACATTCTCTATTATCTCAAATGTATAAAAATTTAAACATTCTTCACACATAAACACAAACACACATTCACTTCATATGTAAATGTATACTAAACACAAACCCTCTTCAAATAGAAATTTTATGTGTCACCAAGGCCAGATGATATGCACAAACACTCTCCATTGTCAGATGCACAAGCTTATGCCTTTCCGGCACACACATAAACCACAAAAACATAGTAAAAATGACACATCTCCAAAGCTCTCTAGGTGGCCCCATCCATTACTCTCCAATAACACACTCTCAATCCTCTTTGGATAACCTGTCCAAATACCTATCATACGCAATACCAATAACAGAAATAAGGAAAAACAAATATCATCCCTGCATCTCCCATATAACTCCAAAATTGATGATTTAAAACTGCTAAATTGATTCACATGTATTTCACATTGTCAAAATTGAAGCATCCCATATTCCTTTGACAACTCACTCTTCAAACACATCACAAACTGCAGGCCCTCAAACCCAATAAAAATCCAATCTTCTCCAATAATCTTGCAGTGGAGACTCTGACGCCAAAATTCAAAATACATATATGTACACATTGTTTCATACGCCATGAACTCATTCATATAGACCGTCGCCCTCTGCATTATCTCCCTACTCGCAACTGCAACATAAAATATTTCCCTATGCGGCCTTGTGGCCTCTACACTGGAAAGCAGGGCACATGCCACGGGACCAATGTGCATATAGCCATCCCTGAACACTTCTTTTTTCGAGAAGTGTGGGAGAACTGCCCCCAGCTCTGGGCTTGGAGGCTCCTTGAATCAGTGGCTAGGAAGGTGAGCCCTGAGAAGAAACAGGGCTGAGCCCTTGAAGAGCACGAGTATGAGGTGAGGAGGGAGGGCGGGGGTTCTCAGGACAGGGTTGGGGTCTGCAGAATCCCAGGGACAGAGGTATGGAGCGGTGTCCCAGCGCTGCCCTCAAGCATCCAAGAGGTTCCAGAATCTACTTCTTGCGATTAGGGACTTTCTGCGGGGTGAAAAGTAAAGGAGGAGAAAAGAATGAAAACGGAAAGGCCAAGACAGCGCCCACCCTGAAGCTATTTTAACTAAAAATGGACGCAGACCAGGGACCCCACAGCGGAGCGACAGGTCTGGGAGCGTCTGAAGACACCGCGAGGCTCCCGCGGGCGGGTCTGTGGTTGTGGGATTGTGTCGTCCGCGGCAAACCGCCGACCCAGGTGCAGAAGACTCGGCGGTGGGGGTGGCGTAACCCGGTTGTGAAGCAGAAATACCGAAACTCGCTGCAGCAGCAAAAGTCTGCTTCCGGGTCAGCAGGAAACTGGGCGTTCCACAGGGGCGGGACCTAGACGCAGGAGCGGTTGCCCCTCCCTCCTGGAGTTTCCGGCTCAGTCTCTACTTCCGCCTGGTGGATTCTGAGTCTTCCGGTTTGTCTCCGCGCGATTGCGTGGTGTGTGCGGCGAGGCAGGGCTTCTTCCACCTACTTCGAGTATTAATAAAATGGTTCTGATATTTTATGGCAACAGCTTATTGTTTTCTGGCCGTTTATATTGTTCCCTCCGAACAGCGAGAAATCGGTTGACGTTAAAGGCTATTTCCGTGCACAGATGGAGAAGAGGCGCCGACAGCCCAGCCGGTGCGACTGCGTCCCTGGGCTCCGGAGGGCGACAGGGGTGGCTGTGCGCGGTGGGGAATGTGCAGTTGCGCGTTCCATCTGTCCTAGACCTCCGTTTCCATTTCCATTCCCTGCTCACCCGAGCGGAAGAGAACGAAAGCACCAGCTCAGCTGCTGGGACTTCACAGGGCCAGGACCTGGGCAGTGAGGGGGCAGGGCAGAAAAGAACTGTCTGAGAAGAGCAAGATTACTGCCTATGTATATACATACATCCGTTTTTTACTTCTCCTCTTTACATTTAGTTCTTTTTCTGTGTCACTCAGGAGATGATTTTCAATTCAAATGCTTTTCAGGTCAATGTGAATTATGTCTCATAATTTAATGGATTCATTAATTTCTGTATACTTTGTAATTTCCCATTCGTCTTTACCTTTATTCCCAGAGTATCTGAAAAATTATTTTAAATTAGAAAATTATGATTTATTTCAATGTATGGTTTTGTTTTCTATTTATATTTTATAGCCAATAGGGATAATGAGGCTTCTAAAATGTATAGTTCTGTGGAGCTATGTGGAAATTGCTTTTATCTAATAAAAAATTAATTTTTCAATCTTTTTAGGAACATTTAATAGGGAAGTCTATACTTTCACATAAACATTAAAAGAGTAGTAAAACTGGATATTCAAATTTTGATAGCCTCATTTATACCCTTAATATAGTTTAATGTCAAGTGTGTGAGTTTCTATTTCCTTTTCTATTTCTTCTAGACATTGTTAAGTTTGTGCTACCTAAACTGTAGCAAGAACCATTCCCAGTTGTTGATGCTGCTGAAATTTCTCAAAGATTACGTCCCCAAAACGGTACCCTGTTGGTTTTCCCATAACTAAATTCTCAATTTGTCACATTTTAAGTATTTTCAGAAAGTGTTGAGTGTTTCTTCTCAAATTTTGGAAGATGCCTTTCTTGTAGGCCCAATATTAGAAAGAAGCCCGAGGTCCCTGCAGAGAAGAGGCAACACCCTTGCCCAGTGCCATCCCTGTCTATCTCCAGGGCTGAAACCATTTCCCCGAGCTCAGCTCACTTATCTCATACTTGTTAGCAAATGGACACTGATTCAGTAGCCAGGACTGAACACCATTTGGTGATCAAGATATCCAGATATCTGAACCCCTAATTAATATTTTTAGTACCCTCACACTTTTCATAGGATATAACTCTGCCTGTGTAAACCACCCAGCCTCCCACTTAACCTGCATGAATTCCGTGTTCATTTTTATACACAGTATGTGCCTGGGAAGTCTCAAGATTAACAGAATTGTTTCCTCTTTAGTCCACGTGAGGTACATATTGTTTGGAAGCACTCTAAAGGAAGCCGATCCCATAAAATGGGTTGTAAGCTCTTTTGCCATATCTCTGACTAACTGTTTTTCTTGGCTGGGATTAAATCCAATGAGTTGGAGTGCATCGTATATATTTTTTTCAATTTGTATTTTCCTTAATGTATTACAGTGTTTCTTAAAATGAAAATACAGTGTACAGGAATCCCTGGAAAAACATCCTCACTGAAGAACTAGTGCCCTTTACAGGAGAAACTATAGCCCGACCCATGCACAGTGGTTGCAGGATGGCAAATTGATGTGTTTCACTAAGTTTGTCTCTTGTTCTGTTGTGGATTATTGCATCAATTCTGTCCTAATAAAACCTTTCTACATCCTGACCCCCTGATACCTGTATTTGCAAATCAAAGAAGATAAAGACCCACCAAAATAATTCAAATTTCAGGATCCCAAGCAAGGTGGAATATAATATTCATTGACTCCTGTGATCCTTAGAGGACTTTAGAGGGAGAGAATTCTTGTGCATCTAGAGGTCCTCTGTTTTAACAGAACTGAAGACCCAGGATCTGTGGTTTTTGTCAAAATGCATGAGACACTCAGTAATAAGGCAGTATTTAGGCCATGAGACAAGGTTGTAGGATTATAGAGATATAGCCTCTGACTCATGCCGCATGAAGTCAGGATCTTTTCAGAGGGTATGGTGGACTGAGTGTGGTCCAACCTGCAGTTCCTTTACTTTTATCTTTTCACAGACCTCGTGAGCTCAACCAGGAGGCACCTTGTGCTTAAGAACCAGAGTCCTAAAGTGTGAAAGAAACGCTCCTTAGAAAGTGGCTTGACAGGGAGGAGCCGTCATTTGCCCTTCCTCAGAAAACCCTTCTCTCTACAGAGCCATACAACTTTTCATGGTTTTAGTCAAACTTTTCTGGCAGATAGAGATTGGACCTAGCAAAGGATTGATGTGTTATCCTTGTCGACCGCCTCCAGTGGTTCTCAGACAGTGCTGGGCATTCAGATGATGTGGACAGTGTTTAACAGTGCAGATGCCCTGGCTTTACACAGACACGGGAAAGTGGTATCTCGGGGGTAGGACATAAGCATCAATATATTTTAAAGCTCACCAACTGCTTTGAATGTGAGCCCAATTGAGAATAATTCTGCACGCACTGCCTATCACACTTTAATTTTCACAAATATCATTCAGATATAGTACTAATACATACATTTTGATTCATAGGGGATGGATTTTACCTTAGATTCTGTATTTCTAATAAGGCACTACCAAGGTTTCCATTACTTTCATGTAATTACACATTGATGACTGTAACTACCAAGAAATTGAATTGAGGTGTTTTAGAAATTAAGCCCTTTGCAACATAGGACACCAAATTCTCAAAAAAATTAAAAAAATTTAGGCATGGTGTCACCTGCCTGTAGTTGCAGCTGAGCCAGGAGGATATCTCAAGCCTGGGAGTTGGGGGTTGCAGTGAACAGTGATCTTGCCACTGCACTCGACCCTGGCTAAAGAGTGAGACCCTGTTTCTGAGGAAAAAAAGAAACCAAAATACCTATTGGATATTTATATTGGGACTAATTTTATTAACAATGAAACAGATTTAAAAACTACAGCTTTACAATGAAATTTAATACCCATATATACACAAGATCAAATTTAATCATTATGCAGTAGGAGCAACATATCTACAAAAAATGTAGACTTTCCAGCCTACTATATCCAGAGAACACACCATTGGACTTAATTTGATAACCCACCAACATACATGTAACAATCTATATCAGATGAAGGCTTGGAAAAGTAAAAACATACATGTCTTGAAAACTTACTCATATTTCAATTAGTTAAAGTGTCGCTATGATTCATAGATATCCCGCAATACCAAAATGCAAACATCTCATGCCCATCCACAAGTGAGAACAAGTATGAACACAGCACAACTAGAAAATCATGAGACCCCATAATAGATCCCATACTCTCTAATAACCTCACAGTAGAATCCTACACTTCAATACCTAAAATTCAGAATTCACAATAAATTTCATGTGCTGTAAACATTTGCACATAGAAAGTTCCTTCAAATGTTCAGAGCACTTGCAAATCCCAAAGAAAGAATTTCACATATGTGGCCTCACCCTGGAATGCAGCCACCGCTAACCAATGGCTCCAGGTACATATAGCCAAGCTGGACCCCTTCATGTCTAACTTTCTTCCTCCAGTAGTGACTTTCTGCGTGTGTTTGTGCATGCATCAATTCTCATACTGATATTACTGGAACACAACCAGAGACCTTTTGCCCTGCTTGTTCCTCCTCTTGCTACCTCTGGCCCTCCCACCCAGGCAAGGGACTTTGCTAGTTTTCAGGGCCACCTGGTCTGTTTCTTCCTTGTGTGATTTGTGCAGCAAGTAATTGTCCTTTTTCATCTCACTCTTGTATTTTGGTGGATGAATCACGACCGCATTGGAAGGCAGGGTGGATTCTATTTTTCTGAAGTTGCATTCAGGCTTTGGTCGGTTTTGTTCCTGGAGGCACTTCCACTGATCTAAGGAGAGTTCTCTACTTGTTGCTTTTTCCAAGAGCTTTTGCAACTGATGCAACTTGATGCAACAGTCACTTTTGAGCTCTCTTTGGATTGCTCCCTTTTCTGTGTCTTTAGCCCCAAAGGCTCTTGGTTTCTCTCCCGTTGATGCATGCCCACTGTATCTCTCCAATTCACTCTTCTGGATGTAAAAGAGGACGTAGGCATGTTGACTCAGGACAGAAGAAATGTCACAGGCGGTTACCTTAGCATCATCCAGTTTGTACCACTGGCCATTCCCAGCTTTTACATAGCAGAAGTAATGTCCGCTTTCACAGCTCCTCCCAGCGTGGACCAGCACAGCATAGAGGAGGTAAAGAAGGGGTCCTCCTTTCTGCTGAGACATGTATGCTTGCATGTCAAGACACTCGGGATATTGCACTTCTTTTGCAATTTTGTCGCCTGTGATATCTGAGAACCTTTTCAATACAAGGATCAGGACCTTGGAGGCAGTGTGCAAATTCAAGGACTTGGAAGCAGGTACCTTCTTTAGACAACTACCGCAATGATAGGCATTCTCTGCATCCAGGTGTTCGGGCTTCACCAAATGTTGCAAAGCTTCGCTCACACTCAGAGCTGCTTCAATGTCCAGGGCGATGTCCAGGTAAGGGTCAAAGGTGTCTGAAATGCCATGGCATTGAAGACACTTGATTTGAGACCTCCAGTATCCTCCAAATATTTGATGGATTAGGGTTGTGTCCTCAGAGTGACCATCTAATGGCTTGTGCCCAGACAGACAAGCTTTCTTCATGGCATCCACAGTGAACATTAGAAACTCATGGGCATCTTCCTGCTTGTATCTATGGAAGCCAGCAGCCAGTGCAAGTGAGGGCTCGATAACCTGGCCAGGCTGCTGCAGCGCCCGTGTAACATGAGCTTGCATAGTGCAGAGCATGCAAAATTTCTGACGACGACAGGTTAGAGAATGCTCCCGGGACAGCATATAGTTGGCAAGGGGTGGTGTGTAGGTCAGACACTGCAGTGCAGCATTCATGTAGCAGGTATTTCCCACATTCCAGAGCCCAGCACCAACCCCATAAGGTCTCTTCCACGTCAGCAGAAGTTTGTCCCTGGGAGCCGATTGTTTTCTTCCAGAAGCCTCACTATAAGGCAGGTCGGGATCCATCTCAGATAACAGTGAAGAGTTCTCAGGTGGGTAATGACTGGGGTGATCTTTAACATGAGGTGAATTTGGCTGAGAAGTTTTGAGTTTTGGAAAGGCATTGAAATGAGTCTCACCTCCCCTGTGGAGTAAAGCAGCCTCCATGTCTCCAGGAGCAGTGATCTCAAGGCTTCCCTGTTAGGGTCTCAACTCAAGGAAGGAAACTTCTCCTTCTGAGACCGTCTTCAAATGGCAGGTTTGTCTCCACATCAGCCTTTTTATAGCTCATCCAACTCACCACACCCACTCACTACGTACAGCATGCACCAATCAAGTCCAAGCACTTAATTGGATTAGGAAGCCTTAGGGTGTGTGCTCTGGAATTCCCCAGATAATCCTATCAGCACCCTCCCCATTACTCTTTGTAGAACACCTGTGGCAGATTGAACTATCAGGATCCTGCATAGATATCCTCAGAGTGGACCAGGGCTGGGCTGGTGGGCATATATTTGTCTTAGCTCTTTGAAAACAATAATGGAGGAACATTAGTTATTAAGTAAGAATTTGGACTCGCACTTCCTGATTTTAATTCTTCTTACAAAGCTACAGTTACTAAGGCAAACTGGCAATGGTGCAAGATCAGACATAGAGACCAAGGGAAAAGAATAGATGGCCCAGAAATGACCCTCCTTCTATGGTCAATTGACATGAATGATTGGTACAAAGATATCAACACCTTTCATTTTGATAAGGATGGCATTTTCAAAAAATGCTGCTGTGAAACTTAGATTTCCTCACTCAGCCCTCAGGTTACAGAAAGATGCTTCCCCTTCTCAGACTTCAAATTGCAGGGTTAGTCATCTCATCCGTGCTTTCATGGCTCATGCCTCCCACCACGGCCAGCACACCCACTCACCAGGTAAAAGGTCAACAATCACATCTAATCTATTAATAGCCTCAGGGGTTTTACAGTGGGGAGAGAATCCCATGGGACTTATCCACATTACTATTTATTGAACACCTGAAGCAGATTTAGATATCAGTATTCTCTGTAAATTCCCCAAGAGTACCACTGAGTCGGGGTGATGGGTTTCCCTCTGTCTGGCTTCTTCCAAAAGAAAGGGAAGGAATAACATGCGAAGAAGTGACATGTGTATCCTTTTGTGTGTGTGTGTGTGTGTGTGTGTGTGTGTGTTCGTTTATCCATATTTTCATGCATTTACATCTGCAAAGTACTAAAATGCCTTAAGATACTGAATAAGAAGAAGTTGGACTCATCCTTCCTGATTTTTATATCTTACTACAAACTACATGAATAAGTCAATGTGTTACTGGCATAAGATCAGACCTAGAGAACAAAGGAGCAGAATAGGTAGCCCAGATATAACCCCTGCCATCTCTGGTGGACTGGTTTGAGTGACTGATACAAGGGTATCAAAACTTTAAGGGAGAAAGCACAGTCTTCACAAAATATGGTGCTGTGAAACTTAGATATCCACAGGAAACCCCAAAAGTTGGACCTTACAGAAAATACTACACAAAATACTAAAATTTATCTTGAAATTGATCAAAGACTAAATGTACAAAGTAAACTATGAAACAATTAGAAGATCACGTGGGAAATGTGTTCATGGAATGGAATTTCTGGGGATTTCTTGGATATGACACCAAAGAATAGGCATCAAAGAAAAAAATAAGTAAATCAAGGTTTTCCAAAATTAAAACTTTTATTCATCAAGGCCACTGTAAAATGAGTGACAATAAAACACACAGGATGGGAGAAAATATTTGCCAGATATGTATCTGATAAAGGAACAGTATCTGGAATATTAAAACTTTTCTGCAACAACAAAAAAAAAGAAATTAAAAGCAAAAAAAAAAGCATAAAAATAGATGATTCTTTAGAAAAGATATACAATGGCCAATGAATTCATAAGGAGATGTTCAACATCATTATTTATTAGGGAAACACTTATCAAAATACAATGGGATAATGCTCTGCTATTGTGAGGGTAGCGAAGATGAAATCGGTCAATCAATCAATCAGAGCAGAGATTAAGAAGTGTTGTTCAGGATGCAGAAAATGGAATCTCTATACATTGGTATTAGGAAAGAGAAAATGATGAAATTCTTGTGCAAAACAACATGACCATTCCTCACAAAATTAAACACATAATTATCGCATGATGCAGAAACGTCACTCCTATGTATGCAGACAAAGGATTGAAAAGCAGACACTCAAAGAAATATTTGTGCATGTTTGTTCATACTATCGCAGCTCACAAAATCAAGGGTGAAAACAACCCAAATATTCAATGGTGGATGAATGGATGAAAAAAATGGGGTGTTTGTGTGTGTGTTTTTCTGTATGTGTCATGTAACATCATTTGGCCTTAAAAATACATAAAGTTGTCTATTTTCAGGTTGCTAATCAGGGAGAAATGGTGGAAACAAAGCTTCTATCAACCAATATTAGAGGGGTGAAAACAGCGTTCACTGTGTCTGTACAAATAAGTAGATGATGGAAATGAAAATGCAGGAAACAGAGCTCCATCTGGCTCTCCAGAGGCATTTTAGGAACAATTCTTTGAAGCGCAAGGCAAGGTGAAAAATCAGCCAGTCACCGAAGGACAAATATTTGAGGATTCATGGCATATGAGTTTTCTAGAGCATTCTCATCCACAGTGACAGAAAGGAGAACTGTATTTTGGAAGGACTTCCCAGAGGGAAAATGTGGAGTTAAGGTTTGAAGTTTACAGAGTTTCAGTTGGGAAAATGAGCAGTTGCTGAGATGGATGGTGGTGAGGGTTACACCTCAAGGTGAATGCACTGAATGTCACAGAATCACAAACGGAAATACAATCAAAATGCTGCATTTTATATTAAGTACATTTTAGCACAATAAAAATGCAAATTACAACATGAAATAGGTGTAAATACAAATATTTATTTCTCTTACACAAAATATATGTTCTTAAAACCCTGCAGGTATACCAATATATGTGTTTAAAAAATACTTCAAAATAGTGAACAACAGAGTGCATTGTTTCCAGAGACCATTAATTGAAATGTAATTGGATTAAGTTGATTGGGTTAGGTCACGCCTGCAACTGCCCACCACGCAACTGTATAAAAGTCAGCGTGGACAGGAAGCATCCCTCAGTGCCCCTGCCCAGGAGTCCCAGCTGCTGCATCTCACCCAGCGGAGATTTTCCAGCATGGAGTCAACTCCTCCGAAATCCTACTGAGGGACAGGAGGTGAACACTTGGATTTCAGGTTGGTTTCTTTCACCAATTTTTTTTCCAGACTATACTTCAGAAAAATACTAGAGTAAAAAATATACAGATATAACATTGTGGTTTTAACTTGTGGGGTAAGGGTTTTTGTTCTTTTTAATTGTATTTCTTTGAAAAGAGACTAAAATGTTCAGTTTAATGTCAATTATTTCATAAAAATTTACATTCCTAAGGAAATATACCCAGCCCACTGACTTTGTGGGTAAACGGATAAACAGTTTTGGAAAGCTAGTGGTTTTGGCCATGAATATGTGAAGCCTAAATATTTCAATTGTTCATCATTTATTCAAACATATTTATTGTGCATTCATTTGAAACTAGATAGATAGTGGGGTTCTGAAGATAGAGTAGTAATTGAAAGACCATAGACAACAAACTTCCAGTTTAGTAGGAAAAGAAAAAACATTTGCATGGGATTTTGTGTTTGGAATCTGTATATTTTAATGTCAAAATGACCATTCAAATTTTAATAGTTCATTGTTAAACTGATGAGATTGTCAGCTAAAGAGAAAGGGAATCCACACAAAAATTTACACCAGTTCCAGAGAGAGAATGAAGAGCTGAGCTCAGGAGCCTGGTGGTGTCATGGTGCAACATCAGAGGTTTTCCATCCACTGCGTTCCTGGTGATTACTGGGCACGTTCCCCATTCTCCCGCCATAGAATCCAACCTTCTTTATTTTGCCAGAGAATTTTTAATTTCAAAAGGGTTGTTAATTCTGACTTCAGGATTTTTGTGTCTGGCCATCTGAGGGAAGTTTAGATGAACATGAAAAAGGAAATTTTATGGATTCATAATTAGGAATAGTCAAAGGGAAACTTGACTTATGATTCTGCAATTAGTCTCTTAGGGGACACAGGCACTAAATGAAGTTGCAAACAGACAGATTAATGTATAGTGATAAATTAGAAACTAGGTCAAGATATCTTTTACCTGCTTATCTTATGTTAGGAGCTTAAGATGTTTGGACAATTTTCCCCAGGAGATTCATTTTAAACTGTAATTCGCATGAAAAAATACATACGATTTTACTATTTTAAAAGTGTAGCCGGACTTACTTATCCACCCACTTCTGTGGATTCAACCAATTGCGGATTGCAAATGTTCAGAAAATAAAACTTCCACAAAGTTTCAAAAAGCAAAAGTTGAATTTACGCTGCAACTGTGAGTACTATGTTGAATCCACACAAATGAACTGCGGTGTAGGCATGTTATTACGTATTATAAGTAATCCAGAGATGATTAAGAGTGTTTGGGTTGATGCGCAGAGGTTGTATGCACATTTGATGTCAGAAAAGTGAGCATCCACACATTTATATCCCCAGGGCATGTAGAACCAATCCTCCAAGGATACTAGAGAGGACTGTACAAAAGAGTCCCACAGAGAATAATTATCCTGCCCAGTTAATGAACAGACTGTGATAGAAAGTGAATATCACTAACACGAAATCCTACTGGATTGGGGATGGCTCAGGGTGGAGGACACGTAGCACCAGTTTTGAATGGAGGAGTCTGATACCGGTGGTGCCGGCTATAATCGAGTTATGCGGACACCTCCCCCATGCAGGCCCCTCCCATTATGTAATCCGCAGCACAACCCAATCACACTGGCACTGCTGACCAATCCCCGGGCTCCATGCCTTCGTAACGACTCTTAAAGGACTTGCCCACGACCCCGCTCTCAGAGCACTATTCAACCTGCCACAGGCAGGGAACACTCTCCCCCGCGCCCTGGCTGTGTGTGCCCAGCTGGGAGCTGACATCCCTCCTTCACTTAAGGTAAAGATCAAGGCACAGATTTTCAAGAACTAGGATAAAGACTGAGGTTGGCCGATATAATCCCGTGCACAGAACCTTTACGATGTATGGGTACCGACGCCCAAGAAGCCCCAGCGAGTCCTGGACAGGAACC
>RJWJ010028894.1:0-21018 GCA_004363605.1 Indri indri | reverse complement strand
AAAAAAAAAAAAAAAAAAGACCTAGTAGAGCCAAAATAACTTTTAAAAAAAAGAACAACATTGGAGGACTAAAACTACCTGATTACAAGACTTATCATAAAGCTATAGTAATCAAGAAAGTGTGGTATTTGTGTCAAGATGGACAAATAGATCAATAGAACAGAATAGAGTCCAGAAATAGGCGGTTCATATATGAACAGCTGTTTTTCAACAAGGCAATTCAGTGGAGAAAGGATAGTCTTTTCAACAAATGTTGCTGAAAAAATTGCATATCCACATGCAAAACAACAAAACTTTAACACATACCTCATACCACATACAAAAATTAACTCAAAGTAGATCACAGACCTAAATGTTAAACTTAAAACTATAAAGCTTCTAGAGGAAAATATAGCAGAAAACCTTTGTGACCTTGGATCAGGCAAAGACTTCTTAGATAAAATATCAAATGCATGATCTATAAAAGCAAAAACCAATAAATTGGACTTAATCAAAATTTAAAACTTTTGCTCTTCAAAAGACACTTTTAAGGGAATAAAATCACAAGCCACTGACAAAAAATATTATTAGTTTTACTTTTTTATTTCCAATCTGGACTTTTAAAATTTATTTTTCTTGTTTTATGACACTGGCTAAAAGTGCCAATATGGTGTCTTTTGCCCCATGGAAGTTTAAAATCATATATCTGATAAAGGACACGTATCCAAAATATATAATAAAAAACTCTTAAAGTTCAGAAATAAGAAAAAAAAATTAAAAATGGACAAAATAATTGAACAGGCAGTTCACCAAAGAAGAATACTGATGGCAGATAAGGTCAAGAAAATACATTTCACATTATTAATCATTAGGGAAAATATAATCCACCATATGTGTATGGTATATAGTTTCCTTTGGTTAACAAGATCATTGGTATCTAGCATTCCTCAGTTAACTGGGATATTAATTTAGTGAGAATACTTCAATTCTCAAGAAATGGAAATGTATCACATAAGGAAATTGCTGAAAACTATAAAATATGATAAAATATAAAAGACCAGCATTTCAGCTTCCTTTGCAAAGGAGAACTTGCAATTTTAATAGTTAAAACTGTATCACAGAATAAGAAAAAAAAAGAATGGGTAAAACATTGTTACTAATTGAATAAGAATTTGAAAATTATAAAAATTCTTCCATTTCGAAATTGTATTTTATAGCTCTAGAATTATTTTTTCTTTACTTTAATATAAAATTTTCTGGCCCATAATATAAGCATTTCAAATAAGTATTTTAATAATTTAAGTAAAATGAACCTCAATCCCTACCTCATACCATATAGAAAATTTAATTTGAGATGAATCATAGACCAAGTGAAAGCTATTAAAGGGAAACAAAAGAGAATATCTTGGTGACTTTGAGGTAGCCAAAGGCATCTTAAACATATCACAGAAAGCAAAAACCATAAAAGAAACATTTGAAAATTTGGACTTGGAATGTAAATTGGTACAGCCACTTTGGTAAAAGGTCTGGCAGTTTCTTTTTTTTTATTATTATTTCAGCATATTATGGGGGTACAGATGTTTAGGTTACGTATGTTGCCCTTACCGCACCCCCCCCCAGCAGTTTCTTAAACTAAACATATACCTACTCTATGACCTAACAATTCCATTCCTAGGTATGTAAACAAGAGAAATAAAAACATATGTTTACAAAAAGATTTGTATAAGAATGATCAGAGCAGGCTTATTCATATTAGCCAAAAATTGGAAATAACCCAGATATCCATCAGCAGGAGAATGAATAAACAAATGGTGGTATATTCATACAATAGAATGCTTCTCAGTAATATAAAGGAATGAATTACTGATACACTCTATAATATGAATGACTCTCCATATCATACTGAATGAAAGAAGCCACAAAAGAGCACATACTAGATAGTCCCAGTAATATGAAATTTTAGAACAGGAAAAAAACAACTGCAGTGAAAAAAAATCAGAATAGTGGCTGCCTCTTGAATGGGGCATGTGGGCAAGAATTAATTGGGATGGGGCATGAGGGAACTTTCTGGGGTGATGGTAATATTCTATGTCTTAACAGGGATTTGGGTTGCACAGGTGTATGAATTTGTTAAAACTCAGCAAAGGTACACTTAAGGTTTGTGCATTTTTTCAACATAAATTTTACATGAAAATAAAAAACTATAAATAAATGGTAAGCATGCTGAAGTATTTAGAGGGAAGTAACTGGTGCCTGTGATTTTCTTTGAAATGCACCAGAATTAAGATGGA
The DNA here is from genome assembly GCA_004363605.1 of Indri indri. Taxonomy (NCBI): domain Eukaryota; kingdom Metazoa; phylum Chordata; class Mammalia; order Primates; family Indriidae; genus Indri; species Indri indri. Next base: position 18,748 of record RJWJ010028894.1, on the reverse strand, counting down.
TTAATGGATGATTAGAGGGATGCATAAATAGAGATGTGTGATAAAGCAAATAAAGTAAGAGGTTAATGGTACAGTAGTGGACATATGGGTGTTCACTGTTCAATCCTTTCAAATTTTCTGGATGTTTTAAAATTTTCATAAAATGTTGGATAAAATAAATGGCTATGACTATTGCTAGTTTGATAAGAATTTAAAAATGATAAAAACTATTCCATCTCAAAATTTAACTTTAAAGTTCTGGAATTTTGTAATTACATTAATATAAAATATTCTGGAATACATTGCATCAATATAAAATATTCTGGAAAATATTTTAGAATATATATATTAAAAATATAAAATTACAAAATATAAAATATACATTAATATAAAATATATATTACATTTAATTTAATATTAAAACATATGTATATATAATTTTACAAATTGTTTTATAAATATAAATATATTGATATATTTTAAATATTAATATTTAACTGATTAAAATATTAATATAAAAATCTTATAAGAATTTTAAGTAAGCACATTAAAATTATTTGACTCTAATCAATAATCAGAGTAGAGTGTTCACTGCAACAACTCATACTCTGCTCTATGATTCTTAGCCTCTTGATTTTTGCTCAGAACATTCTGCTCAGAACATTCTGCCAGCATCCACCATTAATTCTCCTGGAAACTGAAGCAAGAAATAAAAAATGTTCTTTCATTTTTTATTAAAATAGAGCATTATATATACACATATATATATAAATAATTGGTCAGAACTTTTGCTCAAAACATTCTGCCAGCATCTGCCATTAGCTCTTTCTGGAAACTGAAGCAAGAAATAAAAATGTTCTCTTTGAAAAAATGTTCAAAAAGCTCTTTGCCCAGGCTTTTTGGCTTTGTTTGGATTTTATTTTATTTTAACTTTTTATTTTTATTTTTTTTACCACTGTTCATTGTAAAAAAAAAATCAAGGAATGAGGCACACTGTATTAATAACAGCTTGGTGTGCAGTTTGCTAGAATTTCTTCAAAGGATATACATTCCTTGAAATATTTATATAAATATACAGGCACATACAACCTTTAAATTTTTGGCATAAATAGGATCCTATTATGCATACTTCTGAATTTTGCTTTATCTACAAAACAGTACAACATATATATGGTAGCCATCAGTGCTGTTCACATCTGGTTTTCCTCTTTCTTCTGAGCACATGAGTGGGGCCCTGTTACTAGTGCTAGCCAACGAATTGAGAGTGTAAACGATATACATTTCTGCCCAGGTAAGAATTGGTTGTGCTTGGCCCTCCAAAGTTCTCTTCTTTTTCTGGTAAAGTGACAGACAGCATTGAGGGTAATGGCTATTCTCCCAGCTTCGGTCCCTGAGTAGCTACTATGAACAAAATTACCCTGACAACCACAATGGATACATAGAGTGAGCAAAATAAAAACCTTTGATTTATTTCCCTGAAATTTGGGGATTGCTGGTTACTGCAGCACTACTTAGCCAATCCCAACTGACACATTGACTCATTCTTTGGGTATGTATGTTTGGTCTACTGCATTCTTTGTGACGGCTAAAGAATACTGTCTTAAACTAATGCAACAGAATATATCCAACTATTCCCCTATTGTTGGATATTTTGAGTTTTCCAAATGTTTGCTATTACAAAGTCTGCAGCAATAAATATTGTGTATGCATGTGTGCACGCACACACACACACACACACACACACATATCTATATGAATCAATTCACTTGTCAAAATTTTTCTGAATAAAAAATTTCTAAAAGTGTAATTAGTAGGCAAAAAGATCTAAATATTAGACAGATACTACCAATTGCCCTCCAAAATGCTAAACCAATTTAAACTCCTATCAATGGAAAAAGAGAGCACCTGTTACCCCACATGCTCACCTAGAGTCAATTACATTATTCTTTTAAAATATGGCCAACATAATAGGTGGAAAAAACATTTCATTGTTGTTTCAGCTTATATCATTATTGAGCATCTTTTCATAGGTTTAAAGACTATTTGTACTTCTTCTGCGAATTGTCCATTCCTGTCTTTGACCCATTTTTGTCTGATTTTATAGGAGTTCTTCATAGGAGTTCTTCATAAGTCCTTAATGTTAACCCCTGTTCTTATTCCGGTTGTAAATAATTTTCCCTCAGTCTATTCCTTGTTTTTTAAGTTTGTTTGTGATATCTTTTGCTATAGAGAAATATAAAAATTTCCTGTAGCCAAAACAATCTTTTCTTTATGGTTTTTAGAAAATGTGCCCCACCACAGAATAAAAACGTATAAAAATGTTTTCTAATCAACTGTCACCAAAATCCTTATTAATAATCCATTCTTTCTCCACTGATTTGAAATGTTCTCCATACCCTATATTAAAGTCCATAAAAATGGGTATTTTATGGGCTCTACACTATTTCACTGATATTTTGGCTTATTCCTCTGTTACAAAATTGTGAGGTCCACAAATATCTGTAAATTCTAGTCTATACTTTAATATTCTTCTTTTCAGTATTTTCTTGGCTATTCTAAATCCCTTATTCTTCTTGCTGAACCTTTATAATCAATGAGTCAATTTCTCCTCCCTAACCCTGCAAAACAAAACCAAATCTAACAACAGCAAAAACCTACTTCTTTGTAATTCTGATTGGAATTGCTTCAAATCTACAGATTAATTTGGACAGACCAGAATTTTTAGAATATTGCCTTCCCATTCAGAAGTATCAGAAAGTTTTAAAATTGTATTCGTTTTAGTTTCACACATTTCTTGTCAATTTATTCCCAGGTATTTCATAATTTTTGTTGCTATAGCAAATAATATCCCCTTTGCAGAACATTCCCCAACTGGTTATGGCTAATATAAACTAAAGCTACTATTTTATATATAGTTTTCTCACATTTAGCTACTTTCCTGAATACTCTTAATAGTTCTAACAATTTTAAAATTGATTCTTTCAGATTTTTGAGGCACATAATCGTATTTGGGCTCTAATTTAAAAATCAGTTCTCAGCTCTATTTTGGGCTATTTATACAGTGATTCCTAAATGCCTATTTCAACAATACCTAGGGTAACAAAATAATGGAATTTTATGATTGGAAGGGACCTTATAATAATCTAATCCAAGAGTTACCTAGTCAAGTACCTAGGTAAGATAAACAGGAGAAGGTGCCCTGATGTAAGACAGTAAGGAATCATAGAGACTGGGAAGAAATGTAGAGAACAGGCTCTATCTAGGCAGGGCAAGTACCACTCACTCCCAACTGATTGTTGCCATGGGGAAATTTAGGTCCAGTTTCTATCTTCCAAGAGGCATCAGATATATAGATGTTTATGTTGAAACTCTTAAATTTAAAAACATTAAATAAAAGCCAAACAAAACATAATTGCCAGTTTTCAATCTATGAACCTGTGTTTAATCCAATACCTTCATTTAAGGCAATTTAAACTCAAAAGGTTTGTCTGAGACTGCAAATGTAGCCAAGTGCAGGGGAAGGCTTTGTATCTTCTTTAGCTGTTTGGTGGATCAAAACAGTATTTTCAAAGTACTAAAACTAGGCAGGTGTTTTGCATGGTTTGATTACAAAGAAGGAGTTTAGTCCCTGATGTCAACATACATTTGCATTCCCTGTTTGGCTCATGTTAGTTTGGATTTGCTATCTCTACAATAGTCACAGCAAATGAAAAGGTTATCTTTCATTTATTTTATTTTTCCTCAGCTTTATTCAAGTGTAATTGACAAACACAAATTTCATATATTTATGACACACAACATGATGTTTTGATATATATATATATATATTGTGAAATGATTAAATACAGCTAATTAACAAATCCATCATCTCACACAATTACCATTTTTTTTGTGGTGAGAACATTTAAGATCTACTCTTAGCAGTTTTCAAGTGTATAATACAGTATTCTTGACTATAGTTACCATGATGTACAATAGATCTCCAGAACTTATTCATCCTAACTGAAACTTTGTACAAAGGGTACCTTTTAAATGGCCTTTCTATATTTGGGGAAATTCCCACATTTTGTTCTCTGCCACCCCAACATGGAAGTCAGAGCTCAATTTCCCAGCCTTCCTTGCAATCAAAAACATGTAGGTGACTTAGTCTCCACCAATCAGGGAAGCTTACATAATACTTTGCCTCAGAAGGGAGCAGGAGAAGACCAACTCACCGCGGGCCATATTTGGTGCCAGAGGGGTCCAGCTTTCAGGGCCGGCAAAGGACACAAGGTTGCCAAAAGCGGTGGTCATGATGGCTGCAGTAAAATCAAGTTCTTGGCAGCAATGCAAGTGTAGCAGCAAGTTGTGAGTGGTGGCGGTGGTAACAGAGGTCATATTCTCATCAGACAAGTTCTACAACCCAGTTCTGGGCACTGTTCCTACAGTTCAGCCTCAAGCTTATTTCTCCAGCCCTTCCAAAGACACTATGAACCATCCAGGACCCTTTTAAAAAATTCTTTTTCTGCTTAACTAGCCAGAGAGAATTTTGCTTTTTAAAACTAAGCACTCACCAATACAAACACCACCACCAGGCAGTGACAGAATCAAATCAAAGATCTCCATCTCTATGATTTGCAGGCCAGCATTCTTTCTATGACATCACATTATTTATATCTAATGCTTTCAGGAAGGTTCAAAATGTTGTTTTCAAAAATATATACTGAGGTTCCCACCTTGAAGATGGACTATGAAGACTGTCAAAGTATCTGTTTGGTTCATGATAAGAGCCTATATTTGAATGCTTTGGGAATCTATTTGTATTTGGTTTTGCTTTTGTTCATATAGATTCATAGACTAGTGGCTTCCTTAAAAGATGTTAGACAGCTTACAATAAAAACCCCAATAGCAATGTACACAGAGTAATCCAAATAAAGATAGAGCAAAACCATATAAAGGGAGAGATAATTGTCCTAGATAAATCAGGATGAGATCATTACTGTGTTCTAAACACTAAATTTACAATCTGCTTCCTTGAAGTAAAGGACAGTAATAGGGTGGATTATATTAATGTTTCCCATCCTTGGTCCATCAACAATGTTTATTATTTTCCATCTTCATGGCCTCCAAGTTTTTAAAGAGTTTCTCTTCCAGCCTCATTTATTAAATAATGTTTTGAATGTCCCCACCATGGGTAAATGTGTAGCTTATTGAAATACCAAAAACAGGATGTAGATTTCCATTACTATTGTCAGTGACACCAGCTTAAAAACATTGGGATAAAGGGTTTTCATTTTCTGAGTAGCCACCATGCACTAGTCAGCGTGTTACAATAAGAACTTTACATACAGTATCAAATGTAATTATCACAACAGCTTTATGTAGTGGGTATTATTATCCTTATTTTACAGATGAAAAAATTGTTCAGCACCTTCCCCAAGGCCACCAAGCTGGGAAATGAGAGAGATGAGAGTTGGATCTGAGTTTTTCAAGTCCAAAACCAGTGATCCGAGCTATTTAAATTATACTACCTCCCTCAGGAAAAATTTTAGTTTTGCAAGAGAGAAAAGTTTCTCCAGGCTCTAAATCTTAGAGGGAATTTATTACACGGATGTTCACAGGAGAACTACTGACCCTGCAGTTGGTAACAGGAGTCTGAAAAGCAGCGTGTAATACAATTCATTATGTTCACTGAGGCCTGATAGATACACTGTGTTCTGGCGATATCTGGGAAAGACACAAGGGTGAACCAGGCATAGACCCTGCCCTCTGAGAGCTTCCCCAACATGGGGAGAAGAGATGAGCACACAGATAACCAAAATACACACAGGACGCATGGGGCCAGGTGTAATCTCCGATGGGTAGATCAAGGCTTGAGGAAGTAGCCAGATGGAGGGACTGACCATGTCTTCCCCAGCATTGGGCCCTCACTGCTGCTGCTGCGGCTGCCTGTGGTTCAGAATCCAGGGCCCACACCAGGAAGCCCCACCCTGTCCCTGTTTCCAACTGCATGAAATACTAGCCCCACCAAGCCTAGTCCTTGCCCTGCTCCCTGCTGACATCTGCCCATTGCCAGGTATCCCAAGCCTCTGAGAAGGGCTCTCTGCACTCTTTCAGGTAACACTCAGCAGCTCTCATAGATGAATCTGACAGACTGTGAACAAAGGGTCCCAGAGAAATCGGTCCAGCCTAGAGGCAAAAGTGGTGACCCTATCACAGCAAAAGAGAAAATGTTCCCTACTTAAATGAAAAAAGAGAAATCTTCCCTACATCTGTTTTCTGATGACCACCTGTCTCTGCATTCCATCAGGTCACTTCTGAGCAAATATCTCAGGGAAGACGACACATTAATCCATTACCAACCATGGCACCTTATCCAGACGTAGTTTATTAGCTCTTGCCCTCAAGGTTTTCCTGAGAGGAGGTGCAAATCTATGAGAGGAAGAAAGGCAGTGCCGGGGGTTTGGACCACTTTTCAGAGCAGCAGGTCTGGGCTCTGAGGCCCAGGTATTACCGAGAGTGTGAGGTATCTAAGCAGGAGAGAGTATCAGGGCCACAAAAGTGAAGCCCACAGGCCTATGCTGCAATCCTGCCTTTGCCTGCCTCTACTCTTCTCTACCATCTCGCACAAATTTAAAAAGGGAACATTTTACAAGCGAATTATAAACCTACATTTTAAGAGTTTCAGATTGTCAGAGTCTGGAAAGGACCTCAGAGACCAGCTTATGGACAAAAGAGTGAGGTGCAGTGAGTTGCCCAAGTCACTTGGCTAGTGCAAGTCAGGCCTAGCTTTCCCTGATTTCCCTAAGTCAGAGCCAGATGGCCCTTCCCTGGTGCAAGGTAATCAATTATTTACTTGTTTGCTGCAAGCTTTAGACTGAATGTTCCTTAAGAAATAGGACCGCTCATTAAATTATTCAACAAACATCTATTGTACTTGGCAGGAGCCGATGTGGAGGCAGGGAAGTAAACAAGTAACAACTCAACAGGAAGCTGCCAGTAATGCAAAGTATTCAGCACAGTGCGTGGCTCATAGTAAGTGCTCAATAAATGGTGGCTTCTAACAAAAGTATTCTTCTAGTGAGATGGAAATAAGGGAGAGAGGTAGGCAAACTCACATGATACACTGATGTAGGATTTAGATCAGAGGAATGATCCAATAAGATTTTAGGAAGGTCACTCTGGCAAAACTTTGGAAAATGAGAGTTAAGAAAAGGAGATCAGTTACACAGCTCTCCAGGGGGTCCAAGTGAACAGTGATGAAAAGCAGAGCTGCAACAGTGAACTGGGGATGGAGAGAAGGGGAAGTTTCCAGAGGCAGTTTAAGAAGCGTCATTCCAGCTGTGCACGGTGGCTCATGCCTGTAATCCTAGCACTCTGGGAGGCTGAGGTGGGAGGATCACTTGAGCTCAGGAGTTTGAGACCAGCCTGAGTGAGAGCAAGACCCTGTCTCTACTATTTGAAAATTCAGCCAGGTGTGGTGGCACATGCCTATAGTCCCAACTACTCCGGAGGCTGAGGAGGGAGGATAGCTTGAGCCCAGGAGTTTGAGGCTGCTATGAGCTATGATGACGCCACCGCACTCTACCCAGGGCAACAGAGCAAGACTCTGCCCACCTCCCCCCGCCACACACACACAAAAAGTAGAATTCCAAAGTATGGGTGGGAGAGATAACAATAGGCGGGAGAAAAAAGACAAGGCAGACCCCTGGCCTGGGCATATGGTGGCCTTTACCAGGATATAGTCCCCAGCTACAACTTTATGAAAGATGAAAATGAGGTCAATTTAGGGAAAGTTATTTTGAGATGCCTAAGGGACATCCTAGGGGGACATGTCCCAGAGGTATTTGGATTTCCTGGTCTGTAGTTCAGGAGAAAGGTCTGAGCTTGAGGAACTAATATGGAGACATCAACCTACAGGTCAGAGTCAAAGCAGTGAGGGCTGAATAAAATGTATCCACTCAACTAGTACTTACTAACACCCTGCTGTTTGCCAGACACTGTGGTAAGTGATAAGGCTGAAGCAGAGAACAAGAAAGAGAAGGTTTCTGCACTCGAAGAGGTTACATTCTGGCGAGGGGAACCAGAATACACATGAACACATTCACACATAAATAAAAGAAAAATATCTTTTTCTTGAAAGTAATGAGCAAAGAATTAAATTAGGACGTGATGTGATAATGACATAGTTCCTTTGTCTTTGCACGGGAAAGAGCGTGAGAAGCAAAAGAGAAGGCTGAAGACAAGGTGCAGGGACCTACACTTGTGGGCCAAGCACAGAGGGCTTGGCACCCAACCCAGAGCACGTCATAGGGACCAGGACATTGGGGCTCCTGGTCTACACTATCATTTGGAGGCCACACCACCACCTCCAAACTAGAATGCCCAAGAATAACTCTAGTGGTTCATGATTTCATTCAGCGACCATATATATGTATTGACCCCAGCACTAGGTGTCAGGGATACTGCAGTGAATGGGACCATCAAGGTCCCTACCCTCAGAAAGCTCACATTCTTGTAGGAGAAGACACACAAGCACACACACATGCACACACACCCCTCTCAAGTAAACAGATCTCTAAATAAAACTGCAAGTTGTGCCAAGTGCTGTGAAAAATATAAAAAAGGGGCTAAGAATAACAGTGGGCAATCTACTTTAGATAGGATAATCAGAGAAAGAAAGCTCCTCCGGGGAGCTGACATTGGAAATGAGTCTGAGAGTTTGCCGTGAGAAGGATGGTGCTGAGGGTATTCCAGGCAGAGGGAACTGCGTGTGCATAGGCTTGGAGGCAGGAAAGAGCTTGATGTGTTTGAGAAACCGAAAGACAGTCAGCGAGGCCAAAAAACAGGGCTGGAGACAAAGAAGTGATGACATTGGAAATACAAACAGAGTCACATCACTCAAGGCCCTGCTGGCTGCAGTCAAATGTTTGGATCTTATTGTGAAGACAACGGCGAGCCACTGAAGGATTTTTCAGGCCTCATGTAATCTGATCTGATTTTCATCTTAAGGAATTTCTGGGATGGGGGGCTCTTTCTTTCTGAGCATGAAGTGCCTTGAGGCCACCCCTCCAAAAACACGGTGTGGCAGTCTTTTATCCCACCCACAATCAGGGTCAGGCCTCCATCTGCAGAGCAACTTTTCCTCCGTGGTTCCACTGCCTGGTCTAAGTGCTTCCCAAAAAGTCCCATAAACTCACTAAAGTGTTTCCAATAGACTTTGTGAGAGTGTTGGGAGAATGGATGCTTTTGTAAAAGGACATAAAATAATAAAATGAAACCACTCCCTCATTTCTGGTGGAAATTTCTTGTTTTCTCCTCCACTGCTTTCCATTAGCCTGCAGCCTGAGTAATTGTCTTTGCTCTTTACTCTGTCTCCATTTATTTTCCAAAATACTGTGAACATGTGTATGTGACTATGAACAATAACAAAGAACTATAAATTCTTATTGATCTCAGAAGGTTGGGAATTCTAAACAATAAAAATATGTCCTCCGACTGCTTCTCTCAAAAGAACATTTTGGAGACACAAAAGAGCTTTGTTAAAATAACAAACGAGCTCTTGGGACACTTTGGGCCTAATGGTGGGCTCCAGGCTACCAGGTAGTGATGCAATAGGCGACCGCAGACACTAAGTTGGAAAGACCTCCCTGCTACCCTCTCCTGGGCTCACTTCCTTATTTCTCAGCCCACATCTTGACTGCATCAGCCGAGTTTACTATATAGCTTTCAGCCACTGTTGTTTTCAGGAGCCAGAATTCTCAGCCTAAAGAGAAAGTCCCCTTTGTCCTCCATCCATGATTTAATTGACATTCTCCTGAACGCTCCATTCACTTTGTTTTCAGGCTAAGAAGTCTCACAATTGTACTAGACTCTGAATTTGAATTTCCCTGTGTTTCCACTGTTTGGAAATTTGCCTAGGTCAGCCACTGGATAGTCCCAGAATTCAGCTTTACCTTAGAGAAAATCTTTATTGTTCATGATTTAATATTTCTGACTACTGTCATAAATTTTTCCCTTGATTCCTGTATTTTTATGGTTTTCAGAATACACATATATGTGTGAGCATACGTATACGCAGATGTATACATATCATCTTTGCTATGATCAGGAGTAAAATTTTCACTATCTTTTCCAACTTCATCACATTCCTAGGGAGATGTCCTTCTTTTGTCCCCCAGCATTTGGAGGGGTGCTCTAAGCTGCATTTTTTTTCTGCCTTTCTCACTCAGATGTACCATTCCTGGCATTCCCCTGATCCTTCAACACCATGATTCACAGGGCAATGTGACCAACTGACTTTTTATGCTTTTGTGTCTCCTTTCCCACCTATAAATTTCTTTTATATGCAAATACGCAAAATTTGCTATTATATGAACGGCCAAAGCTTGACCACAAAGTTAATATAGGTGCAAAGAAATGACAATTCCTAATAAAAAATGTAGGCAACTAATTAGGAAGCACCAGAAAAGAAATTGTTCTTTCTGTTCTTTGGACATTCTTGAGAGGAAAACAGATTATGGCTAGCAGATATGGCTTACCTGAATGCATTATAATCCACCATCATTGTGTGCTTACAGTCAGCAGCTGTAAAGACTTGCTTGATTTCTATGGATTTTGATTCATCTTTCACCTTTTGTAGGGCAAGTTCAAAGTTGCTGAAAGGAAACTGTAAGGGTAAAATGAGAGGAAAGACATTTTTAAATATGCCTGAGATTTTGGGAGCCAAATCTTTCTGATGGTCAGCAAAGAGACTTCACACTGTGAGCCTGAAGTTAGTAGGCATGTCTTTCCAAAGAGACCAATACCAAGAAGACATGACTAGCTTTGTATGTCTTCCGTTAAGGTTTCAGGACAACAGGTCACATTAGCATAGGTCCCAGATCTGAGAGAAATGAGTTTAAGGGACAGTTGGCCATAGATGTCAGAAAACCACCCCTGCTTCCACCTCAGCCTTCTCCCTGTAACCCTGAGACATTGGCCCAATATGTTGGGAGACCCTAATGGAGAGAACAGGGATTTAAAGTTGGATAAGTGGACTTCCATTTTCTCTAGACCTTTAGAATGGGCCCCTCTGGAACTGTTGGCCATTAGGTGATGCAATGATCAGAGCAAGGCCGAGTGTCAAAGATCCACACAGGCATTGTAACCCCTGTACGTTCATTCTCTGTGCAGCCCACTGCTCTTGTCTCCTATCCTGTGATTAGTTTTTTGACTTAGTAAGAATATATCTCATTCCATCCAGTAGAGCATAAGGTTGTAAATAATTACAGCTGAGAGGTCAAGAATGAAAACAAAATTTTTAAATGAAAACATCGATGGTAATTTAGTATAAAGCTCCTTCTCTTCCACCAGAAAATGCTCCAGGTGGTTTGGCACCTATCGAAGGCCCCTACTCCCCTGCCACCCCCACCACACACACACCTTTTTTTGCATTTCCTTTCGTCTATTTGCATGATAGGATTCATTAGCCTTTTTAAAAAGACTCTTCAGACTGATATTAAAGAGTATATTAATCTTTCTCTGTTTAGAATGTGCTTGTTAAGGGTAGTTTTAAAATCATGCAGTTTTCACTTGGGATGCTGATACCAGATAATGTCCTATGCTGCTTTTATTGTTCTGAAAGGAGAAAAGTCCTTTATATCTTATATTCATGCTATATATATTTTACATTAAGGTACAGGTTCACCCTCTGTTTGGAAACAGAACCCTAATATACAGTAGCTACACTGAGCTTGCTACTGGCCACATGGAGCTAAGCATTTCACACGCATTATCATATCTCATCTTCAAAGCAACTCCATGAAATAGGCACTTCCATTTCAAAGAAGACGACACTGAAGCTTGAGGAAGATACATGTCTAAGGCGACTCAGCTATTAGGTGTGGAGTCAGATTTCCAAGCCAGGTCTGCTGGTCTCCTGAAATCTAACTGCCCAATTATTGAGTTTCTCACCTGAATTCAGTGTTTTCAAATAGCTACTGGTTCATGGTTTTATGATAACCTGAACTGCTAACACTACAAATGGAGAGATGTTGCGGCAACCATGGAGGGTGCTGCCCAGGCCTCCTGTCAAGAGAGACCCTGTGGAGAAGAGCATTGTTCGCTGATAGCCTCCAGCTGCCACACCTTCCAGGTCCGCACTGAGTTCACATGCAGTGTCCCTGCCGAGGCCACCCTCTCCCCAGGCTGTTCCTACCTGATGACAGAGCACAGTGGTGGGGGGAGGGAGGACTAGAGCTGGGCCACTCCTACCTGACAGGGGACCTCTCTGATGGGCAGTCTGTGCTCTGGTGCTCCCCATGGGCCTGACAGAGGCTTCCTCAGAACTGCACTGCTGGCTGAGGCTCTCCTTCCCCACCCCTCCTTCCTTCCCCTCTCCCTTCACAGAAGACAGACCTGCCTCCCAGTCTGAAGGCTCTCCAGCCTCCTCCTGGTCTCTTCCCCTTTTCCTCTTTAGCCTTAAGAGGTGTTTCTCCCAACACATCTCCTGCACAGCTAATTCTGTCTTGGCTAATTCCTAGAGGACCCAAATTGGTGTGAATGATGTGATACACTCAAAGAGACTGATCTTAGCAACATAACCCTGGGCATTTTATACATAAATGAGATAAAACTGGTACTATATATTTATAAATGGGGTATAAATATTACTTATAGACTTTTAAAATAAATTTTTCCAGATAGAACTTTTAATATTCAGCAATGATTCCCAAATATACATGTTTGTATACTGAATCAGTCCACATTTAAAATCAAGATTTTATCAACATGCTATTTTTACTGAACAGTATCTTCATAATAGCACTTGCAGTAACAGTACCCATCTGCCATCTTATTTCAAATTAAAAAAAAAAACTCTGAGCTCACTGTTGTCAATTTCTCCTTAAATTCTTATTTAGGCCTTAGGTGGCTACTGTTATGAGAAGTTGCAATGCCAGCAACTATTGGGTTCCCTTGGGGTTTCTGTTTGTTCGAGTCTTGGCCTTCTTTGCTGGCCTCTGCCAATTAACTGGGACGGCACAGTGTGTGGCACCAGATTTTCTTCCTTTCCTATAGTTGTTTAATTTCTTTCTGAAAACACTGTTAGCATCAGCAGAAAACCCAGGAAACTTGATTCGACCCTGGCCCTGCCTCCTGCCTGTGCCTGGAATCCGTGATGCTGGGCGGCAGAGAACCCAGCGTGTAAGCAAAGTAGACAAGGACCTGGCCTCTGTGATGAGACCTGTGGCCAAGTCACACGGATCCATTATTCATGCCCACATGTGTGAATGCACAATGTAAAACCAGTGGCAAGAGGAAGAAGAAAAGGCCCTAGAGAAGGAAAAACACAGATCGCAGAGGGCTGAAAGGCAAGTCAGGAATTATACAAAGTAAATTCACCTTATCTGAATTCTTCTCCATGTAGTTTAAGGTGTACTCGTCGGCATTGAGCAAAAGAAATAGGTAGCCATTGATATTCACTGTGGCTCCAACGTACAGCTCCTCAGCCTTGATAGATTCTGATAGTTCACTTTTAAAGATTTCTTGTCCAGGCTTCTTAACACGGCTTCTTTTCAAGAACTTCCCACCAGTAAGCCCTATAGAAAAAGGGAAAAGTTCATGAGTAGCCTTTATTCTTAAGAGAACCATCTGACTTACCTTCAGAGTTACTTCGTCTTCAAACAGACTATACAACTTACCTGTGAACTCAAATTGCCTATTATTCTCAGATGTAAGGGAAGAATGAGGCAGTGGTGAAGAAATAAGACTTCCTAGGTGAACGTCTTCAAGAAAACAACGGTATGGCATTGCAGCCTTTTCCTTCCTCTCTCTGCTCCCTTCCCAGTGCAACAAACATTTGGCAAGGACCTGCTATATATGCCCAGCAGCATACTGGGAGTGTGGGACATTAGGAAGATACTTATCTTTAGAGCAGGTTTTGAACAGTACCAGTTAGAAAATTCCTCATCTGTGCTTATTTCCACCTTTTTGTTCCAGATGATGTCTTACTGTAAAGGAGGTTTCTTAAGTATTTGAAGATAACTATGGGAGCCCCTTAACTTTTTTCCCCCCACAGGTAAAATATCTTTGCTTCTTTTAGTAATGACTCATATTTCTTACTTTCCAGAATTCTCAACATTTCGTCTGTTCTCTCCTGGGCATTATTTGTTTTTTGACCTCTAGGAAAGCAGTGAGCAGAGTTGAACAGGGGACTCCAGTATCTTCTGATACTGAACTGAAATCTACAGACCTATGAAAACAGTCTGAGATCAAATGAGCTTTTTGGTCAGCTTCATCCCACTCCTCCTACCACATGCAGAAACCATAGGTGGTGGAAAGACACAGGCTTTGGAGCTGAGTAGAGCTGCGTTCCATCCTGGCTCTCACACTTGCTAGATTATCTTTAGGAGTTAATCTCTCTGAAACTCTGTGAATTCTTATTGGTAAAATGGGAATAAAATTTGTGGGGGCCACAAAAATGTACCTCTAAGATCACCTGTGGTGGGAAACATAACTGATAGAAGGTCCCAGCTGCCATGTTCAGTAATCTATCCTTGGGTGTGTGCCAAGGTCACACTTCCCACAGGCTGCTGCAAACAGATGACTAAGCAAGGCAGGGATACTAAGACAGGCCCACTCCTGCAAGACAAGGGCTCCTCCAACTAGCAACTTGGCCTTAAGGACTCTCCATCAGCCTTGCCAAAACTTTCTAAGAATTTCACCGCAGTCCAAGACTCCCCCTTCCTTCCTCCCCTCTGTCCTTCACAGGAGTCAGACCTGCAGTCTCCTGGCCTCCTTTGGCTTCTCCCATATTTTCCCTCAGCAGCATTTCCCGTAATAAATTTCATGCACATTTAATCTTGTCTCAGCATTTGCTTCTTGGAGGACCTGGACTAACATGATATTTAACCTCATAAGGTTCTTGTAAGGATAATATTAGGTTCTCAATCATGGCTGCCATTACTACTAGTAAGCTGGTAGTTGATTATTATCACCCTTTTGTCCTACACATGCTGCAATTTGCTTGGCAATATCCTCCCCATTCTAGATTATAGAGTTGATTTTTTGACCTATAAGAGTCTGACTTACAGTCATCCCTATTTGACATCCTATTTTAAGATTTGATCTATTATTCAAACCACCGCGGAGCTTGACTTAGTTATACAATTTATTTATTACTCACTGGTATGCCAAGTGGCCCATATCATTTCATAGGAGCTGATTGTTAAATTTTCAAAGATTTTGCAAGCCAGTTTTTAAACCGTTGACCGTTTGACATCGGCCATGGTTGGGGTATTCGCACCATGGAAATTGGTACATAGCATAAATCAGGGCTTTTAAAATCTTTTTAAAGAACTGGTTAACCAGCACATCACTCATTATTTTTCCCAAATGTGTGTCTTCAGCACACATAAAAGTATTAAACATGTTGAGACAAAGAACAGAGTCCTATAGTTCCACGCTTTGGTAAGTCAATGGCTGTGCTCAGCAATGGCTATGGTATCAGCACACTGCAGGAAGGAATTCCAAGGACCTAGGTGCTGGATCCTTGGCAACAGCCTCAACAGACAAAAGGGTCAGAGAAAGGTGGACCCCAAAAATTGTATTCGTATATCTGAAATTCCTGTCTTATGTAATAGTCAAGCAAGATATTTATAAGCAGGAGTATCAAGAGTACAGACTTCCTCTTGGCTTACTGGCTGTGAGTGGGACTAGTGGTAACCAGATCATGATATTGAGGCCCTTGGATTCCATAGAGGTGTTTCTGAGGCTACAGAGGAAGAGAGGATAGTAGCAAAAAGGGTCCCCCGGCCCTGAGCCAACCAAAACCATTTCTCTTTTATCATTTTATAAGTTTGGGTTCCTATTTAAGGCATCTTTGTAAAAAGAACTCTATTGGTTTAAAAAAAAAAAAAGAAAAGAAAAGCCACTATTATAAATGATCTAGGCTACAAAATCAGATCATATTCCCTAATTTTCAAAATGAAGAGATAGTTAAACCTTTTGAGGAAAATTACTATGAGAGGTGTATTTCTTACCTGAATTCTCCTCTATAGGTTCAAATACTTGCATTGTATTATCACTGAGAAAATATGAAATAACAAACAGTCTGTCCACATCAGCACATTTGTCTGTGATTAGTTTTGCAAAAAAACGGAGTATATTGCTTACGTCGCCGTAGCTAAATGGAAGAGAAATGAGGGTTATGCATTATACAAGTAATCTTCCACACATTATATATGTAAAAAAAAGCCTGCGAAAGGTGTGCTATGGTTTTAATATAGTAGCATAAACTCTCTGAAGTGAAAAAGTTCAGCCAGCTTCTTACTAAGGTTCTAAATCTAAATGCAGAGAAATATTCTGAGCATATTAAAATACCTCTGATTATTTCTTTTTTCTTTTTCTTTTTCTTTTCTTTTCTTTTTTTTTTTTTTTTTTTTTTTTTGAGATAGAGTCTCACTCTGTAGCCCTGGCTAGAGTGCAGCGTTGTCACCATAGCTCACAGCAACCTCAAACTCCTGGGCTCAAGTGATCCTCCTGCCTCAGCCTCCCAAGCAGCTGGGACTACAGGTGCGCACCACCACACCCAGCTAAGTTTTTCTGTTTTTTTGCAGAAACAGAGTCTTGCTCTTGCTCAGGATGGTTTCGAACTCCTGAGCTCAAGTGATCCTCCTGCCTCAGCCTCCCAGAGTGCTAGGATTACAGGTGTGAGCCACCGTGCCTGGCCAAAAATATCTCTGATTCTTTGTATGTCCCAGGTAACACATTGGGAAAATGTATCCAAAACAAATGTCACATACACACTGCTCAAAGCAGCCACATTAACCAGTTTTTCTCTAGTGACAAGGTTGGCCAATAATCACAATAATCAAGTCAGAAAGAAATGCAAACACCTAGCCCTATTGCCCAAGAAATCCAGAAGGTGTGTTCTGCCCATGCCTGGGGCCACTTCCTCTGTTCACCACCCACTGGTTCATGCCCACTGCCTCTCTGTCTTCTAGCCCACATCCTCCCCTCCCTGACTCATTCCTGCAGCTCAGCTCCCCGGCATCCCCCAACTTCCTTCAAGGGAAAAATTAACTTTCCCTTTCAAATGCTATAATGAATATTACAGACCTGCCTTTTTTTTAATAGCACTTATCACCCATATTGTAAGTAGCCATTACAAGTCTGTTTTCTGAGGACAAGGACTGTGTCTTATTAACCATTATCTAACATAACAGTTTTTATATTATAAATACTCAGTAAATGTTTGTAGCAAGTTGTTATAAGATCCATATAGGTTGGAATTTGCACTTAAAATTCTATGCATGAATTGAACAACCTAGAAGGCTGAAGAGGGGATCAAAGTCTAGATTGAAAAGTTTCCAAAGTTGATTGCCTGGTCACTGAAGAAATTAATTTATGATCTGTCAGCAGAAGCATGTCCGTGGATATTAGCTAGGGAAAGGTGGACTTTGTGACAAACAATAAACCCTTGGGGAAGTCTTTGATCACCAAAAGCATTACCCCAAGGAGGCAAACAGGAAAATAAACCACATCCTCTGTCACTTTCCTGTCCTGTCACAATTCTAAGCAGAGAGGTCCTCCCTTGCAGACTCTCTTATGCTGGAATGTATTATTTCCTTGTATTCACAGCGAGAAACAACGAAGTATTTCTGATTTGCAAAGGCAGAAAGTGCTTTTCTCCACCCCGTTCTCGAATTGGCCAAGAAGCAGGGCCAGGCTTGAGGCCTCATGTGAGAGGGAATACAGCAATTTGGAAGGCTCGCCCCAGAACAGCCCTGGAAAAACAGCCAGGTCGCCATAGATCTGCTTTCTTAGTGCCTAGTTCCCAGGCTTCAGACAGACCTCATATAGCACTGGGTACAGCTATACCTTGTCAACCATTTTCTCTGGTACATAACTGGATTTATAAGTAACAACATCAAAACAATAGTTTTGATAGCAACCTCTCCCACGAAAGACCCATAACCTTTCAGATGACTGATTATTGAAACAAGTGAGTGAGCTCTAAACTCAGGGCAAATGAATACTACTGTAAATTGAACTTCCTACAAATTACATAAATTTGTAAGTGTACATGTTAAATGTGGGTTTTTCACATATTCAACATGCCATTTTTTTCACCTAATTTCTTTAGACCAGTGGTTTACAAAGTTTATTGTGTATAGTGTCACCTGGGGAGCTTGTTAAATATACAGAATCCAGAATCCCACCCCCAGAGACATAGACTCAGTAGTTAGCTTGCATCTCCAGAAACCTGCATTATTAATAAGCACCCCAGGGGATTCTGATAAGGTAGTCCCCAGGGAACATTTTGAGAAGCATTGCAAGTATCTTCAGATATTTCCTTGACTAATAAGCTAATTATCAAATTTCTCAAAACACTCTTTTTAATCACAGTACTCCACCCTCAAGCTGACCACCTACTTACACCTCCTGTACCAACCGTAATGTTCCACCCAATTTAGCACTATATTGATTTGTACTCTTGGCTGGTTTTTTTCTCAAAATATGTTTATTTCCACTGCCCCGAAACAAATTATAAATTCCTAGGTCCAGGAGCCACATTTTAACTTTTATCGACAGACAACCCAGAGTTATCTACAATCACTGCCTCGAATTCTTCTCCCATTTTCCCTTCAATCCACTTCCATTAGGTTTGCTCTACCTAAATTGCTCTTGTAGAGGTCGTGATTTCCACAATGCGAACTCCAATGCTTTTTTGTCCACATCTAGCTTGACTAATCATCAGCAACTGGCACAAATGATCAGTCTTTCTTCTGTAATACTCTGCTTTTTT
>RJWJ010028893.1:0-21073 GCA_004363605.1 Indri indri | reverse complement strand
TGAAAGGCGGGAATTTAACTCTCTTGTACACATCCTTTTACCCTGACCTCCTCTTGTTCTCCTTCCCTAATTTTCTAAATATGTTTGCATCATCATTTTATTTAGATCAATATTTAATATTCATATTATTATTACTATATGTATGTTCTTCATATGGGTTTATATAGGATATTTTATATTTCTAAATTGTATTAATTTAATTTTAAAAATTTATGCTTTTGAAATTATAACTTCTATTATACTTTTTCCTTCCTTGCATATGATTTGTTATTCCCTTGCCACTATTTCGACCCCACAACCTTTTCCCACTCCATAAATGGTGTCTCAGTGGGTCCTGATGCACCCCCACGTCCACCTGCCTGTGGGCACCCTGCCGGCTGACGTGCCCTCATCTGTGGCTGCCTAGCCACCTGTCGGGGACCTTCACTATCATCCTGAGGAATCCTCCCATCTCTCTTTAATGGTCGATGCTCCATTTCCTGAATTTCCTTGTCCTCTGCTTCTTTTTTCTTGGAATATCCCCTGGATTCTGTTGATCATGTTTTCTGGCAGCTTCCTGGGATAGGGTGCAAAGGATGTAAATTTTTTAGAACTTACCTAGCTGAAATGTCTTTTTTCTACCCTTGCACTTGATTTATGGTTTGACTTGTGGGTAGAATTCCAAAGTGAAAATCATTTTCTGCAGAATCTGGAAAGCATTTTATTTTCTGTATCTTCTACTTTCTCTCAATCCTTTATATAAAAACTGATTTCCTCCATGGAAGCTTGTTGAATCTTTCTTTGTTATACTTAGTGTTCTGAAAATTCCCCGTGTTACCTTCCAGTGTGGCTCTGTGTTCACCCATTCTGCTGGGCAATCTGCGGTGGCTTTAAACCTGGAAAGTCATGTCCTTCGAGTCCAGCCAATGTTTTTCAAAGTTGTTTACTGACAATTTCCTCTGTTTTCTTTGCTCATTCAGACATCTTTATTTTTTTCTTTATCTTTTTTTTTAATTCAGAATATGACGAGGGTACAAACGATTTGATTATATAAATTGCCTTTGTAGCATGCTCATCCCCCAGATAGCGTGCATTGTACCCATTAGGTAAGATTTTACCCAACTCCTCCTTGCCTCCCACCTGCTTGATTTTCGACAAATGCTATTTCCGTATGTGCACATAGGTGTTGATCGATTAGTTCCAATTTAATGGTGAGTGCATGTGGTGTTTATTTTCCTATTCTTGTGATACTTCATTTAGAAGAATGGTTTCTAGCTATCTTTAATTGAAAGACTGCAATCTGTTTTATTCTAATAATATTTTTGAGATCTGTTTTTGTTCGTATCTTTAGAACTGATTATCTTAAAACTACAGTATGACATTGCACTGTATAAGTATATCTTAATTTGATAATCCATTAATAGACATTTAGATTGCTTATCTTTTGAGTTTTTATAAACAATGTTTCAATGAATTACTCTGTGAATGTATTTTTGTTCACACAGACAGAATTTATGCAGTGTAGAAAATGGCTAAGGCAGAGAAAATGTATATCCAAACTTTACTAAACATTGTTACATGTTCACCTTAGTGGTTGTACCAATTTACACTTCTATCAGCTTTTCTCTGCAAACTCATCAATGCTTGATATCATTAGACCTTCATAATTTTTCCAAAGTGATGAATGAGAAATTGTTTCTCAATTGAATTTACAGGACTGTAATAGTTGGAGATCTTTGCATATATTAATTAGACATGAATATTTCCTCTACTATGAATTTTCTATTCATGTAATTTGCCCATAATTCTAAGCTAAATTGAATTTCTAGATATGATAAAATGTATACTGCAAAATATAAAAAACAAAGCATATGTTTCCTGAACTGCACAGGAAATTCATGATTTATGTATAACAGGATTCCACAATTAATAAGGAAAAGTCTGGATTTGAGGGATACATTTAAATAAACCTTATTTATAATTTCTGTATCACTCCATTATTTCAAATAAGAAGTCCTTTTCTTTTCTAAATTAAAATTGTAAAGGAGCCATAAACATTAGATTACTTTGTACGTATTAATCTTGTTAGCTATGTTTTTATCATTTATGGAACGTTGCTGATATGTTTTCCTAGTAAGCTGATTCATTTTTTAAAGTTACAAACAAAAATATATGTTAAATGTTTTTCTACATTGGAAATAGAGGAAAGAAAAATTAACCATAATACCCAACTAGAAATAATCAGTATTAATATTTTATAAAAATTTCCCTCCTTTCTTTATGTATATTATATAAAGTTTTATATTTTATGTGTGAATATTATGTACAATTTTGCATTATTTTTCTCTCAATATTACATGATGAACACTTCTTTTTAAATTATCAGACATTAGATTGCAGCACTATTTTAAATGGCTACATAGCATATTGATAGACAAGTGAGAAACTGTTTCAATAAATTTGACAGTTTCTTACTTGTCTATAAACATTTTCCATGTTTGGGTGAACATTTTCAGAAGTGCAAAATAAAGACAAAAATTATATCCTCTTTCTTTATGGAAAAATTTAACATGGTAATATTAAAAGTCCCTGGTGAATGCCTAGTATAGAGTATGTTTTCACTCCTTTTTTTTCCTATATTATCTTAATATCATTTTTATTTCCCATTTTAAAATTATTACAATAATTTTATGCTTCTTTTGTTAAAGATGACACGTGTGTGCACAGACACAGTCTCCATGTTTTTTGGCAGATTGATACCTCAGTAGATGGAATCGAATTTGGTGCTACAGGAAATTAGAGACTTTGGGATATTTTGGCCATTCTGTGATCAATCAGGAAAGTGTTAACCTAGTTAGGTCCCCTGCATAGTTGTTTTTTTTTTTTTTTTTTTTTTTTACAAATTAATATCGATACTGATGTCCAGTTGCATGGGGTAGTGTCGTAGTAAGTAATTCTTTGAACTTATCAGCACATGATAAGAATTTCAGATTAACACACCTGATTTACATGATTAAAGTGTCACCATTAATGGAGCCAGGAAATTAAACATCTGCTTCCGAAGGACCTTTTGAGATTATTACTGAAAAACCCAAGCACTGTATTTTACCAAATCTAAAATACATATTTTCTTCACATTTCAACTTTACAAATGAAAGGTCTTACAGTCAATTGTGTCTTAAAATACAGTTGGTGGCAGTTTTGCTTTCTTAGTGGTACATACAATAATAGTGCAGCTCCATTCCATTTACATGAAATTTTAAACAGGCAAAAATGACCTCTATGGGGAAAAGAAAATCTGAACAATGGTTGTCAATTTGGGTGAAGTGGGTTGAGTACTGGAAGGGATGTAAAGAAACTTTCTGTGATAAGAGTAATATTCGGGGCCCGGGCAAGGTGGCTCATGCCTGTAATCCTAGCGCTCTGGGAGGCTGAGGCAGGAGGACTGCTTGAGCTCAGGAGTTCGAGACCAGCCTGAGCAAGAGCGAGACCCCATCTCTGCTATAAATAGAAAGAAATTAGCCAAAAACAACTAAAAAAATAGAAAAAATTAGCCAGGCACGGGGGCGCATGCCTGTAGTCCCAGCTACCTGGGAGGCTGAGGCAGGAGGATCGCTTGAGCCCAGGAGTTGGAGGTTGCTGTGAGCTAGGCTAATGCCACAGCACTCTAACCCCAGGCAACAAAGTAAGACTCTGTCTCAAAAAAAAAAAAAAAAAAAAGAGTAATATTCTATATTTTGATGGGGGTGTGGGTTATAGTATATGCATTTGAAACATGCACACTTACTACTTATGCATTTCATTGTGTATAAATTTTAAGTAAAATCTGTAAATAAATATTGAAATCTAGTCAATAGTAGTCATGCTTAAGCATTTAAAGGGTTGTTTACTGCTGTCTGCAATGTACTATAAAAAGCTTCTAAAATGGATTAAATGACAAATAGATGTATAGATGTGTGTAAATGAAGTAACGAAGTGATGATGGTAAAATCTAAGTGGTGGACATTGTCATTTTGGAATTCATTATAAACTTCTTTTAATTTGCTCTGTTCTTGAAAAATTTTATTACATGTCCTTGGAAAAATTAGCGCTACCCAATTCTTTATACAGATGTCATGTTCCCACGGAAACAGAAAACAGGCTGAAGCACAAGTTGCTTTAAATCAACTCACTCTATTTTAATAAGGTCACCGAATCCATTGTTTGTCATTTTATATTTTTAGTTTTTAGAATCATAACTTTTTCTGTTCATCTTAGCTGCTTTCAGTCAACAATTAAATTATGTGCTCTTAAAGATTCTGGTATCCCAGCAGACTTCAGACCCACAAACTTAATTGTTCGAAAGGCGCGTCTTATCGACTGGCCCGTATTTATGGGCATTGTGATTGCCGCCCGTGGGAAGTCAGGCCAGAAACATCAATAACCCACTACCATGAGGCACATTTTAATGACTGCGGTGAAGAGAGCAGAGGTTTACAGAGTTTTCTCCCAGCAAGTTCCTCATTGATTTTAGGGTCTTTCCTAAGATTTGTAAACTCTGCCTATGGCACAAAGGCCACTCCCTTGTTGAGTGTTGTGAGATTACTCATGTAATGAGGTGGCTCCATATTTTATCCGTCTTTATTCATCTCTTATTTCTACAGTCAGCACATAGTATCCACGCGCTTGGAGTCAAATTGAACAAGTTTTGGCCGGGCGCGGTGGCTCACGCCTGTAATCCTAGCACTCTGGGAGGCCGAGGCGGGCGGATCGTTCTGAGCTCAGGAGTTCGAGACCAGCCTGAGCAAGAGCGAGACCCCGTCTCTACCAAAAATAGAAACAAATTAATTGGACAGCTAAAAATATGTATAGAAAAAATTAGCCGGGCATGGTGGCGCATGCCTGTAGTCCCAGCTACTTGGGATGCTGAGACAGTAGAATTGCTCGAGCCCAGGAGTTTGAGGTTGCTGTGAGCTAGGCTGACGCCACGGCACTCGCCCCAGGCAACAGAGTGAGACTCTGTCTCAAAAAAAAAAAAAAAAAAAAAAAAAATTGAACAAGTTTTATAAAACTTGACAGAAAGGGTGGATTTTTGTGGAACACACTTTGGAATGGAGTTGAGGAGGAAAATTCTAAAGAGGACGGCCCAGGAGAGCACAGGGTGGTGGGACGTCGGGCACACGGAAGACTAAAGAATAAAAAGATCGACCTTGGAAATTGTCCTCTCTCCAATTCCTCATTAAGGAATCTGTGACTGAAGTCCCTGAGCTTCCGTCTCTGGGATGACATTCCCCTGCTCCAACGTGCACAGTGGGATCAGCAAGGTTCATCTGAATTTCAGATGTTCTGGGCACTGTGCCAGGAGTGAATTTGCATAGCCATTGAAAAGCAAGGCCTTGACAACCTTAAGGAAGGGGGATTCTACCCACAGTATGACACTCGCTGCTCCGATGTGTCTGTGGATGCAATCACTGCAGTCGTATCTCAGCCCTGTGGAAAGGGGTCGGCTGTAGGAAACAAAAGCCAAGCTTAAAAAAAATAGTCTGCATTAGTCTGCTAGGGCAGCCACAACAAAGCATCATAGACTGGATATTTTAAACAACAGAAATTTATTTCTGCACAGTTCTAGAAGCTGGAAGTGCAAGAACGAGGTGTCAGCAGGGTTGGTTTCTTCTGAGGCCTCGCTCCCTGCCTGGCGGGGTTGTTGTCTGTCTGCCTCCACGTGGTCTTTCCTCTGTGCGTGTCTGTGTCCAAATCCTCCCTTGTTATAAGATCACAAGTCATATTGGCTTAGGGCCCACACCGATGACGTCATTTTAACTGGATTACCTCAAAATGCCATCACATTCTGGGGTACCAGGGGTTAGGACTTCAAAATATGAAGGGCGTGGATACGATTCAGCCTAACGGAGTCCTCTTCCTCAAAATATCTCAAATATTGAAGAGAAGAATGGACCCCTTTAATAAACTGTAGCAGGCAGGGAAGAGAGGGATACTTTTGCACTTTGCAACAGACCTGTCTTCATCATTTGTTTTGTGAGTGACGGGGAAGCAGGCTGGTTCCTGAGAGGGAGGATAGAGCAGTCCCCGGGTTGCCACAACCCGACGTAGGGCGTTCCGTACTTAACCACAGGCTCCCAAGGCTCCCCGTGAGGATCATTTATAATTAAATAATTAAATTCACATTTTGGAAACTAGTTTCTTCTGCACAGGTGAACAAACCCACGTGGCGTTGAAGCATCTTGTTGGTGCAGCCTCTTCACACTAGTGCTAGTCTCCTGGACAGATAGAGAAGCAGTCGACAGAAACATGGGAACACAATGGCTTGGAAGACCCAGGGCCAAGCAACTTTACAACAAAAGAATGAGCCTCTCGTCTCATTGAACAGGATTTGCTAAGCTTGAGGGGCAAGATCTTAACATTGAGCAGTTTACAAAGGTTTACTGTGCAGTCAGTGAGAACATCAGCTACTGCAAGGCCTTATGATGAAAAAAAAGAAAAAGGCTGTGCCAACGACCCGAGATATCTTTTTCAAGAAACCGACTTCGGTGGTGAGCTCCCTCCTCCAGCAACAGAATCAAACCCCGATTCTCCAGCACCCGCTCCATCCTTTCCTGCGCCGTCTCCATCATCACCCTCCCATTAATGCTAGCCACCTTCTCGCCTCAAAGATGCTTCTTCCTGTAAGCAAGACATTGATGCAGCATTAGATGGGTGTGAACACTTAATATTCTTTGTGAAATTTCTCCTATGTCCTAGCTGAAGTTTTTGTATGAGTTTTTTTTTTTTATGTTCCGTTTGTTTGAATTAAAAGAAAGAACACAATAGTTTCAGTACAGGGGTATCATTATCATTATATTATTATTATTATTACAGTATTACACTGTATTATTATGACCACATATGTGCCAATATAGTACTGTTGTTATGATTATTATCATATATGTACTGTTTAGCAAAGATCCAAATTACATACAAATCTGACCTAAACACGTTCTCCAGAACATACCTTGTCAGTAACCTGGGGACCACCTGGATCATGCTTTCCTAGGCATGCACACAAATGCCTGAAGGGCTGCACCAGTTGCACAGTTTTTTGCTATAAGACCTCATCCTCACCCTCCTCTTGCTGGACTCTGTTTCCCAGGTCCCCTTATCTCCTGGTTTCCCTACTCAGTGCGACCAGAGAAGGTGCTGGCCAGAGACTGAAGCACAGAAGAAAAGGAGGTGCCAATATCTCTCCTCTCTCTCTGAGTCAGGGAGGGTTTCCAGCAGCAGCCACACCTTCTTGGCTGGTCTGGCTCCTGGAAAGCCCCAAGTTCCCAGGTTCTAACTTTTCCTTGGCAACCCCCAGTATAATGCTCGCCCATCAAAATGCCCATTGTTTTTCTCCAGTGCTCCAGCCTCTCCAGCACCATGTCCATCACCATCTTCGGATTAATGCCAACCTACCTTCTTGCCTACGCTTCCGTTGTTGGGCTAGCAGAGCCACGTTAACCCGCATGCCTCTCACCATTCCATCCCCTCTGTAACTTACATA
This sequence comes from Indri indri, assembly GCA_004363605.1. Lineage (NCBI taxonomy): Eukaryota > Metazoa > Chordata > Mammalia > Primates > Indriidae > Indri > Indri indri. The sequence goes on along the minus strand of RJWJ010028893.1, from coordinate 13,575 downwards.
ATCAAGCAGTGGCCAATGGAATGTGGGCAGTTACTATTAACGTGCCTCTATTTGTACAGATAGTGTGGTGAGTAGACCTCAAGGCATATTTCTTATCTATTGCTGTGTAGCCAGCCACCTTACAACTTAGTGGTTTAAAATATCATTTACTTTTGTGTAGTTCTGCGATGAGGGGACAGTTTACAGGGGAAAGCTAGTCTTTGCTCCATGTGTCACCTGGGGTGTCTCCACTGACCTGTAGTATTACTTTTTTGCTCCGTAGTGGTCTCATTCGCGTGGCTGGCAGGTTGGTCCTGGCTTTTGGCTGCAGCCATTGTCTGTGACCTTGGTTGTTCTCCATGTGCCTCTCCCCATAGTTCACTGCATGGTTCCCAGAGAAACTAAAATTCCTCCCTGGTAACTGGCTTACCCCAGAGCACAAGAGTGAAAGTTGTCAAGTGTTCTTAGTGCCTGAGCTTAGGAATCACAGAACGTCACTCTGGCCTCCTTCTATTGTTAAAAGTACTCAACGGCTAGCCAGATTCCTACGGAAGGGAAGTACCTTCCACCTTTTGAATGGCTGGGAGAAACAAGGAACCACTGCAAAAGAATATTTGTGATGAGAGATATCATTGTGGCTGTTTTGTTAACATAATCTGTTGCCTCTGTAAGTCAGGCTTTAATACATAATTACATCCTACTCCTCATGAGTTTCCTGACTAATGGGAGAGAAATTTCAGGAAAAATAGCTAAGCCAGGATACAGAAACTTATTCCCCAACTGTAATCCTCCTCCTGAGGTCAGTAAGCGTACTTCCCAACTCACCTCTTAGCCCTCCGCTCCTCAAATACACCTCTTGCTGTGTTCAACCACATTCTATCTCAACTTTTTTTAATATAGACATCAAAAAATTTTAGTTTCATTTTAAATTGTATCTATAATAGTAATTTTCATTTCTCAGTTGTAAATTTCTCTTCCTTCATCTTTTTCTGCCATCTCATTTCTATTACCTTTTGCTAAGTTCAACAATATTACCCTTTGCCTGATTCACATCTCAGCTATTTGTCTAATCAAGAAGAATTGCATCTTATACTGTGTAACCTCTCATTGAACCCCACATCAAAAATTAAGGGGCAGAGCAGAGAGGGTGTGAGAATTTCTGAGAGGCCAAGGATTACCCAGCATTGCCTGCTAGTGTGAAGTTAAGAGATATTGTCAGTCAATTAAAATAAGCTTGCAAACAGGCTCAAAATTTCCCCAGGCTTCTAAACTTCCAAGCTCAACCATATTCCTAAGATAATAATCAACATCGTCAATTTCTTCTCATTTCTCTTGATAAAGAGAGTTAGTGTTCATCTGCAGCCAAACTCCCTTAAATATTCCCCACGAATCAATGCAGGCTTGCACACATGCAATAATGTGAAAATAAAACATTTTTTATCTCAGGAAGAACCGCCTTTAATGGATTTAAGGTTTGAAAATGGTTAATACACACAATATGAAATAACATTTTTTTCTTATTTTCAGTTTTTCGCTTCTTCTTTGCAGCCGGTCTTTGCCCTGTCACAAATTGGATAATCCGATCTTTCAATTTCCTTCCTCTCCCTTTGTTGAAGTGAAGAAAAAAAAGAGAACGGAAGTAAACCTAGAAAACAATTTTTGAAAGTATTATGGAACATTGGGCAACTTGTTTTAGTCTCTCTTGGCTTCTGCCTCACCAGAATGACTCTAGAGAACCCTCTGGTGGATTTACAGGTGCATGCCCAGGTGCACACACACAGGTGCAAACACACCTCTCTCTCTTCCTCTGCTCTCCTCTTTCAAAGCTTAAATAACTTTTATTAGCTGATTTGAATCTCAACTTTGGATCTGTAGGTTCTCAGTTTCTTCTGACACATATTGTTGTACAGAGAATAAATGTGAAATGTTCATGAAAGTCTAAAGATATGATGCTAGTTTGTCATGGTGATGAGAATGAAAGAGGAAAAAAATAAGAGCTTTGAAGAAATTATAGAAGCAAAATAAAGTTGTCAGATTAAGGGGTGTGTTATGGCAGGATGGGCTAGAAGAGAAAAAATAATCTATGCTAAGGTTGTTCTTATGTAGAGCATGTTTTTTATAAAATATGAAATCTTTATATTTCCTGCAAAAATTGTTACAGAGTTCACGGATGGTTTGAAAGTGGGAGATGTGTAAACAAATAACGGCATTGAGTGCGGTCCACAATCTAACCCAAACCTTTACAGATGCTAGGAGAGACAGAAAATGAAGACAGCAGAGGGTTTGAGACAGGTTTCATGAACAAGGTGAAATCATTTTGAAACCTTAAGAGTTATTGGGGTGTTGTAAGGAGTAGTGGTGGGGTCTCTGGACAGCTGGAACAGCATCGAGGTGTCAAGAGTGTCACACAGTTAAGTGTGGCGGGAACCATGTGTGCCAGGAGTATGGGGTGCATGGGCCGGAGAGGTGGGGATGAGATTGGAGCTCACACACCTGTCAGGTTTTTTTTTTTGCAGCATATTATGGGGGTACAAATGTTTAGGTTACATATATTGCCTTTGCCCCACCCAAGTCAGAGCTTGAAGCCTGTGTTGAATAGGCAGGACTTCTGACCACCCTGGGAAAGAGAGGCTGTGGGAATAACAAGGTCCAAATCAGGGAACTGGGGGTGACCACAGACTGCTAGAAGTCAGTGGGGAGTGGAGGGAAATGAGCTGATGCACTCAGTTTCTTTCTGTCTGAGGACTCGGTGACCTTTGCAGTCAGTCTCCACACTCGTCACTTCTCCCTGAGATAATGAGAACCCAGCTTTCACTGTAGGGCCACTTGAACAGAAGGTTTACAGAGACAGGTCCTCCAAACCCGTACTGCTGGAAAGGGAAGAGAGGGCAGACAGTGGCAATTAGCTGAACAAAGAGACAAGAGCAAACAGGTGTGTGTGTGTGTGTGTGTGTGTGTGTGTGTGTGTGTGTGTGTGTGTGTGCCTGTGAGGTGACAGTGGTCACAGCAAGGGAGAGAGCAGGGCCCAGAGTGGGACAGGGATGGGACCTACGTGGGAGGTCAGCTCACCTGTCCTTTCCCAGAGCCCCTGCTTGTAACATCTGCACAGATGTTGCACTCCAGCTTGAGTGCTGAATGGAAACTTCTGGACCTCAGGCAGGAAATTTTTACAAAATGATTATAAATTTTTGTAAATAAATTATTTTATTCAGTAAATTATTACAAAATAAAAGCATACGCGTGGACCACATGGACATTGCAATAAAGCATATCAGGGAGTTATTAGAAACCTTCGAAGAGTTAGAGTCTCATGTTTGTAAAACTGCTATGGAGTTGCAAATACCTGCAGGCTTAGAAGTAGAAATTATATTTAAAGATCATCATATTTGATCCTAAAGAACAGTATAGTCATATGAAGCTTCAGATGAACCTGTTATTAGTGAGGAAGATAATTTCTAAATTATTCCCTCATTATTGAAGATACAGTGATTCACTGCACATAAAGACACTTTGAATTGTGTACCAATCAAATAGCAGAGGGATCATTAAAATACGATTGTGTAAATGTACCTGTAAAATTTAATTCAGACTCAACTTGATGTGTTTGAAGGGTTAAACATTTTCAGAAAAAATAGTTCCATAAGAATCATCTTTAGATGCACTAAAATTTACATTCCAAAATAATTTATCAGATATTTACCCTAATTTTTGCCTATTTAGTAATCTCCAGTAATAGTTACCTTAGCAAAAAGATTTTACTCAAAATTTAAAAGTATCAAAAATTATTTGTGATTTTAAATTTGCCAAGAGCAAGTGACATTGCTTTCAATATTACCGATAGAAAATGAAGTTGCTAAAATCATACATTTTGATGACAGTATAAGAATTTTTCAGAAGAGGAAGCCACAGAGATCTTATGGTCAATCAAGACATCACATTAATTACTAATATACAATTAGTTTCATGTATCATTTTTACAATTTGTGATTGTTATCGCTCATGTAAAAAATTACTATTATTACATTTCCTTAGTAATACAATATTTTTAAATAAATGGATCTATATTTGTGTATCTATAACTGGGTTTATTTTCCTGCTGTTTACAAAAGAGGCCTCATCTTTTCATTTTAAAAAAATTATTGAAATTGTATATGTTTAAGGTGTACAGCATGATGTTTTGATGTGCATATACATAGTGCCTGCTGTCAGGATAATTAACATATTTATATCTTCACACAGTAACCAATTAAAATGTGTGTGGTGAGAACACTTAATATCTACTATTTTAACAAATTTCAAGTTCACAATACAATATTATTGACTACAGTCTCTATGCTTTACAGTAGATCTCTGGAACTCACTCATGTAACATAAATCAAAACTGTAATATCATATCACCTCACACATGTTAGAATGGATATTATACAAAAGACAAAAGATCACAAGTGTTGGCAAGGACATAGAGAAAAAGCAACCCTTATACGCTGTTGGTGGGAATATAAATTGGTACAGCTAAGATGGAAAACAGCATTGAGGCTCCCCCCAAATTAAAATAGAACAACCACATGATCCAGCAATCCTTCTTCTGAGTATAAAACCGAAAGAAATGAAATAAATACAGTGAAGAGATATCTGCATTCTCATGTTTATTGCAGCATCATTCACAATAGACAAGATATGGAATCAACCTGTGTCTATCAATGAATAAACATATAAATAAAAAGTGGAATATTAATAATAAAATGTTATTCGGCCTTAATAAGGAAGAAAATTCTGCCATTTGGTGATAACATGGATGTGAACCTAAAGGACGTTACGCTAAGTGAAATAAACCAGACACAGACAGAAAAATACTGCATGGTCTTACTTATACGTAGAATCTAAAAGACAAAAAAAAAAAAAATAAAGAAAAGTTGAATTCATAGAAGTAGAGGCCAGTTACCAGGCAGGGGATGGTGGCAGGGAAGTGAGGAGATATTGGTCAAATGGCACACTTTCATTTTTGCACTGGCCCCACAAGCTGTGAGCCTGGCTCAGCTTATAAGTGTGTTAAAGCCACAGAATATACTTGTACTTATTTGTTCATCTCAAGTATATTTTCTTTTTCTTTTGAGGTATTTTTAAGCTGCTCAGCTACCTCAACATTACCAATGTATTCTAGCTAATATTCTCTTTCAGATTAATTATTCTGAATAAATTGCATAGGCTTATGGGGTAAACAAGTTTAATGATTTGTAAACTTCCTCCAGACTGCCATGTGCTTTAGTGTTTCTAATTGAATCTGTCACCATTTTATTTAGTTCATGTTTGTGAACATTTCTTCCTTCCAGTGAGCAAAGGCCCATCAGCCTGAGGTTAGTGTCACCTAACTCGTGGTTTAAATATGAGCTTGCAGAGGGCAGCTCTGATTCTCCATGTGCCTTCTTCAGGACTGTTTGTTGGGCGCCCAAAATGAGCTTGCCTCTGAAGTCTGTGGGCCAACATACTTAGGAGAGCTTCCTGAAACGGGCTGTCCTCTGCCCAGGAGATGCCAGTCCTGTGCCTACTAGTGTCACACCCGGCCTCAGTGGCCCTGAGAACCCGGCACCATTGCTCCTTCAAACTGTGAGAGGATTTGCTGCAGGCTGGGCCAGCAGCGTGGCTGTCCTCGGGGAACCATGAATAAGTGTAGGGAGAGGGTTCCACAACCAACTTCTGGTGTGTGATACAAAATCAGATTAATTATTGTTGTTACTATTTTAAGAAAGGGGGAGAGATGCTCTGCCGTGTGGTGTAGAATTTTCTTGAATGGGGAAGCAATTTTTGAATCTAAACTATAATGTTTGAGGAGGAAGAAAGGTGTCACCTAGGATGACTTGGGGGGACTTGGGTCTCTCCATAATCTCATACTTGTGCCCATCCCAAGACACACCAAATGAACTTACGGTATGAGAAAAATAAAAAGCAAAGGATGTTTCAGGTAAGCACCCCTAGCCCCTCCTCCCATTGAGGCTGCTGCCCTAAACCTCCCATACAGAAATTCTAGAGCCTCCCTTGGGTACGCATGGGGACTGACAGAAGGGGAGAAGTATAGGATGTCAGTGTTTTGCAACATGGAAGGTTCTGGGGCCAGGTACAGAGGAAGAAATTTGCTCACAGCATGGCGAGCTGGTGTTTCTCTGGCAGTCCAGCAGCGCTGGAGGTCTCAGCATGGCCACGCAACGTCTGGCCAGCTCGAGGTTGATCTATCTCCCAAACATGACTTGGCAGTCTGCTCGCAATGTTCTGTACTCTCTAAAGGCAGAACTGCCACTCTGTTCTCTGCTTTGAATGATTAACTTCAGATTTTTTAGCCAAGAAGTGCCAGGGTCTTCCTCTGACTGCATACCATACACACTTTATTTTTAATAAATCTCTCGTATCATCCGTATGGTCTCACGCAGCTTTGATTCATGACATAAAAGGTATGACAATGTCTTCTACTCAGCTTCTAAAACTGGTATGGGGTCTTTCGGTTTAGTAATATGTTTAAAACTCTTTTTAAAAAAAAAAACAAATTTATTAGACATGATCTAAACAGATATGGTTTGCTGAGGGACCAATTTTACTTCCCTCACAGGATATGGGCTCTGAGCCTGTGACCACCTCTTCAGCATCTGCCTCCAGGTGGGCAGTGACTGCTCTGATTGGTGAATTTGGAGAGAGGAACGGCGCATGCTCAGCTGGGCTCCGCCCCCTGTCTATGCAGCAGGTCTGCCAAAACAGAACACCCGTCGGTTGCCTGGGGTCCTCCGCATCACTAGTCCTACTGTGCAGACTCCCAGCTGCAGCAACACCAGTCTAATGCTGAGACTGGATAGAAAAGTGGGTCTAATTCTGGAATTTTGGGAGTTATCACATAAGCCACATCCTTCCACTTAGCCCTTAACACTAATACAGGTTATATTTTGACCACTATCTTCAATTCTTTTTATTTTTTTAATTTAATTTCTCAACTTGCTCAGAGCTGGGGTTGGGAGCAAGTAGAAGGATGCTACTTATTGGGATACGCATGGGATAACTTAATGTGTGTTTTTTGGTTAATAGAATCAGTTGAATTTCACAACAGATCTACCGCTGAACACTGCAATCGTCTCCACTGGATCAAGATTAATTTAATTTCCAATTGCTTTTTTTTTTTTTTCAGAATTCTTTACATGGTAAGGATAATTTACATATGTCCCAAGAAACCACTAAGTATACTTCTAAGGCTAGTTAAAACTTGAAGATGAAGCATGGGATAGTGATTGTAATTTCCGTACAATTCACTTATGAAAAATCCCCAAAGTCTTGCCTCTGGGTCCTTCCTGAATTCAAAGATTCTAGAAGAAATTCACAATGAAGGACCTGCTATTTGTAGACTGGTAATTGCTAGGTTCATGTGTGTGTGGTGACCCACACATCATCCCTACGGAGAGCTGCTCAGCTACTTAGAGCCTGTCATTTTTGCATTGTGTTCACCCCACTATTTTAGAAGCAATCCAAGATTCATGCAAATGCAAAATAGGTGATAATGCTGCAAGTGGGCAGAAAACTGAAAGGAAGTAAAAAACAATGACCATACAAAAGGATGGCTTGTGATAAGCGTTTGATGATTTATAGAACAGCCTTGGCAGTGAGGCCATGATCAATCCATCACTTGTTGCTGTGCTGTTACATTGTTTTTACTCTGAAATGTAGTGGAACATTTTCAATAAAATTTATCTTATATTTACCATACGTAGGGCATTCAAAATGTGCTCCTAGGTTTTGGGGAATTCTAGGTGAGGAAAATCTCACTTCTGAAACTGAAACAAGCAAGTAGAAATTTACATTTATTGAAAGAGATCAGCCAATGATAGAAAAAAACTTCTCTAAGAAGTCATCTTCACTTCTGTTGATGAAACTATGGTGTTTTGTGATTCAATTAGGAACACGAGTTTTGTTTTTGTTTTTGTTTTTTTTTAAAAAAACAAAAACTATTGCATTCTTGTATTAGTTTCTTACTGAAGTGCAACCACTTACTAGATTACTACAAATTTACCATGGCATCCCTGGATACTCCCATCGGGTCTCTCCAGACTGTCATCCTATGTCTGCTGGCTTCATTCTCACCTGGAGGCTTGACTAGAGAAGATATCCTGTTGATCTCACTCAGATTGGCAGAATTCATCACCTTGGACTGTATGACTGAGGACCCTGGCTTCCCACTGGTTGTTAGCTAGAGGCTACCGTCAGGTCTTAGTGGCCACCCACAGATCTCTGACGCATAGGCAGTCATGACATGGTAGTTTGCTTTTTCCAGGCAGGGAATAAAGCTTTTATTTCTTCAGAGACATTCTCAACTCTCTTTTAGGGGCTTTCATCTGATTAAGTAAGATCTACTGCAGATAACATTCCTTTTGCTTGACTCAAAAAATCAGCTAATTACAATCTCGGTTACCTGGAAAATCCCATAACTTTGGCCTTAAGATGTAACTTAATGAAGGAAGTGAACTCTGTCCATTTTGCCAAATAATGTAGCCCAATCAAAGGAATGCCTTCCCTTCTCATTTGACATATTCTATTGGTTACAACCAAGTTACCAGTTCTGCCACCTCAAGGGTCAGAGATTATCCAAGGACATGAATCCTTAAGGGTCACTTTAGAGTGTGTCTGTCACAATTTTTAATGGTTTACCGTATTTGCTATAGTTTTATATGTGCCATTTAAATAGATTTTAGCAAAGGGAAATTGAAGTTCTCAAATTAACCCGGTCCATTGCAGAGAAGTGGGGATTTGATTCTAGGAACATTTTGCTCATGACCTGTCAGAAGATATTCCTGGATTAACAGGAGTAGCCATTAAGAAAGTCACTTCCTTCTATTCTCACTCTTCTTGCTCGTCTCATAACTTTGAGATTTACATTTTGGTGTCCTAAGTAAGCATTCCAATCATAAGAGGATGTTCTGAAAAAATTAATAATACTACCAGTTATAACCCGGTTTAAATGACTAAATTGTCATTCTGGTAACACCTGTCTCCAGCCTAGGATCTTATCACAAATAATTATGCAGATTAGGCTTTTTAGCAAGCAGAACAAAATCACAAATTTTCAAAATGATGCCTACATGAATATTGCTGGTCTTGATTTAGATCAATAGCCAAGCTATTAAAAACTGTATACTGGAAGCCAACAAGACTGATCCTTGTGTCTGAACACACCTATTATAGGTCACCTATTCTCTTTGCATTTTATTTTCCAATTTATAAAGAGAACAGCTTCAAAGAAGCTTTGTAGCTATACAACATAAAAGCGGAAAAAGTACATGACCCCAGCAAGCTGCTTAATTCAATGCATACTTATTAAGCATCTACTACATGAAAGGATGGAGCAACAAAAAATTAATAAAACATAGCCCCTGCCTTTTAAAGCTTGCAGTATAGTGGCCTCTGTTGTAAAGTATCATTAAAATCCTTAGTTTTTTTCTCAACTATTGCTCTTAGAATAAATCACTGTTTTTAGCTCATCATTACATAGATGGAATAAATAACTCTTTGAGCTTGCTTTCCATATATTTTACATTAACAAGAGTCATTTAAAAGAGTTGCTAATGTAAAATAGCCAGGTAACATAACTAGGTAAGATATACATTAGTGATTAAAAATTTAAGAGTTGTCACATCCTTTCACTACTAGAGGACTATTAAGTAACCGAAGGAAGTTTCTGTCTAGGAGACTACATGCTGGAGTAGGAAAATAAGAAAGATAAAACTACAAACTGATACATAAAAATTCCTATGCAATTTGACTTCCTAAGGGGAATCTGTTTTATAATGGGCGATGAAGGTCCCAATTACACAAGTTAAAACATACCTAAGAGAAGAATTCAAAATCTGAGCAGCGAACCAACACCATTCTTGCAAGAATTTGTGTTCTCTTCTTTCCCTTCCCCTATGAGTTGGTTCAGAAATGCCACAGTTTATGCAGGTGAAGCTATAGCCCTTCTCCAAAGGAGATGAGCTCTAGTCCCTATGCTACTGCAAATGCATGCTGGCCACCTGCCCACTTAGGGTTTGGAGAACAAATGGAGAAAGCAAACAGTATGTGGAATGTTTAAGATGTAAATTTCTACAAAGGATGATTTGCAAAAACGCAAAAAAAATGGTACAGCCACCTTATAAGACAGTTTTCTAGTTTCTTACAAAACTTAATGTTGCCATGCCATATGACCTAGCAGTTATGCTCATAGGTATTTGCATAACAGATCTAAAAATGTATGTTCACACGAAAATCAATACATGAATATTTATAGGAGATATATTCATAATTACCTCAAATGGGACATAAGCAAGATGTTCTTCATCAGGTCAACAGTGTAGGACAATCAAACAATGAAATATTATCCAGTGATAAAAAGAATGAATTCTCAATCCATGAAATGATAAATGTATCTTAAATGCATATTATAAGTGAAAAACAGCAAATTTGAAAAGGCTAGCTACTATATAATTCCATTTCCATAACATTCTGGAAAGGTAAAACTAGAGAGATGATAAATAGCTCAGTTGTTACCAGGAGTTTGAGGCTGAGGCAGGGTTAAATAGGAGAAGCCCAGGGTAATTTTAATGCAGTGAAACTTTTTGTGTTCTATTTTAACTATGCATGTGTCATACATAGCACATTGTAGCACAAAGCGTAATCTTAATCTATGCAAGTTTAAAACAACACCACTTGGGAGGGAAGGGGATCCCAGGATGGAATGCAGTCTGTGACAAAAGAATCTAATTGTGTACAAATGTATGAAACGACCTCATTGATAGGAGTCGGGGGAAAGATGTTGACCTAAGTAGCACTGGGAATTAGTGGAAGCTATAATGTTAAAAGCAAAAGAAACTGCACATGGCATTATATTCTAGTTGATAAAGTTGCTTTCTACAGGTGAACAATTGCGAAACCGCTATGTATTGGAATGTAGCAATTAAATCAATGGATGGCAGAGGGTGGGAACCAGGTTTCTAACTGTTGAAGTGGAACATTATAGACAAGCAAAGGGAGAAGGCATGAATGGACCATGTGGGAACGGTCCATGAGACTTCAGTATGAACTCATGTTTAGCCATGTGTGTGTGTGTGTGTGTGTGTGTGTGTGTGTACACAGATGGATACATATAGGGATATTTAAAGGTACATGAATACATTTTTTAAGAAGTTAGTATACACACATTTTATTTTGCTCTATCAACTGAGAGGGCCTAGAAACAATGAAAATGACATCTCAGTTGAGAAAAGCACACCTGTCACCCATATCTCATTTTCTAATTCCATTATCAGATAAAAAAGAACTAGGGATACTTGAATAACTTGCGGATTCTAGGATTGTCCACTAAAGTTTAACATTTTTTTTCAAACTTGTAAATGGTATTGCCTTTTAAAAATTCAAATTATAATTATTCATTGCTGGAATTCAATTGGCCTTTTAATATTGGATTTGTTTCCTGTGACCTTGCTATAAGAGTTTATTACTCACAGAGTGTATTTATTTATTTATTTTTGTAGAGTCTTTGGTTTGGATTCTTTGAGATTTTCTATATAGACAACAATGTCACCTGTGAATAAAGACAGTCTTATTTTTTCCTTTCCAATCTATATGCCTTTCATTTCCTGTTAGTGTCTTGCTGTACTAGAAAGACTTCTAGTACGATATTGAACAGAAGTTGCCTATTTACAATCTTAGTAGAAATGTCCAGTTTCATCCTAGTAAGTATAATGTTACCTATAGTGTATTTTTTTCCTAGTTATTTTTTATCAAGTTGAGGAAACCACCCCTTTTGCAAGTTTGCTGACAGTTTTATCACATTTGGGTATTGGATTTGTTATATGCTTTTTCTATAATAAAACAATTGGCAAAGTCATATATTTTTTATTCTTTAGCCTATTTATAGGTGGATTCTACTAACTGATTTTTGAATGTTAAATCAGATTTGCATACCTGGAAAAAAAATCTCACTTTGCCATGATGTGTAACACTTTTTATATATAGTCGCATAAAATTTTCTGGTATTGTTTGTGAATCATTATGTCTACATTCATGAGAGATGTTGGTCTGTAGTTTTCCTTCTTTTTAAGTATTTATCTTATTTTGATATTAGACTAATGCTGGAGTTAGTGAGTTTGGAAGTGTTTCTTCTGCTTCTATTTCTTTTTGGAAAAAAATGTGCACAATTTGTATTATTTCACCTATTTCAAAGGCAGAAGCACTCGTTTGAGGTACTTGAAACTTTTGATGAATTACATGATATGTATATTTCCAGTTGTAGCAGATTCCCTCATAACAAATAAGAGTTATTCTCAGTTCCCGTGTTTTCTGAAAGGATTTGCGATTATGAAAAGGAGAAATGCAATATCATTTCTCTTATGGGTCATAGGAAAACATTTGTCTCAAGGAAAACTTACTCAGATTGATCTAACCCACGTTTCATAGTTTGACACAGGAAGGAGGAAGCCAGGATTTCTGCACAGCGCGTTGTTCTTCATCATAATTTGCCCAGTACAATCTCATTGTACCTAATGTCTGATCAGCTTGTCCAGTTTCACATTTGTCTCATATTTTCCATTTTTTAAGAAGTATGATTAATACTTGTACGAAAATAAGTTGTGAGCCTTGAGTCAGACCCACACAGTGTTCGTCCAGCTTCTTCCAAGTTTTCACCTAACCATGGAAATAAGCTTATATGTCCTACAGTGAAGCTAAACATTTGGTAAATAAACAAGTCCTCTAGGTTTGACATTAAATACCAATTGGAAATATTTAATCAAATGTTAAATGAATGGTGGATCAAAAAATCAGCTTCTAAAGCTTCTAATGAGTTCCAGTGCTCACACAAAGAAAGCATTTATCCCTATAAAAATAAGAGAGAAACTAAAATATTCAATGAAAATTCATGTGTACGTGGTTTAGTGTTTAAACTTATAATTGCATTTTGGAATACTTCATCTTGTGAGAAGAATTTTTTGGTGGAGCTCCCACTTTTAATTTGATATATGTATACTCAGTGCCACAACGGAACAATATTGAAATAACTGTGAATGTTTAGTATCTAGACTTGGCAAAATTTTCAAAACAATCATAGAGACAAAGAAAAGTACTCTGGATAAGTGAATGGTACCAGTATATAGGAAATGTTTACACATTTCATTTTAAAATATTTTAGAATTAAGAATATCCTCCATTTAGCGGATTTCGCTCTCAGGTTAGCAGGTACTACAGGACTTAGAGAAATAACATTTCCTCTATTAAAAGTATTATGATCTACAAAAAGAGTCAATTGAAAGTTGTCAATAATTTCAAATTTATTGACCATAAAATGTAATTTAGAAAATTAAAACTAACATGACTATATTTCTCTCTCTCTCTCTCTTTCTCTCTCTCTCTCTGCATAATTAAGTTCATTGATGTCAAAAAAGTTATTAGATTTTATTTCAATACATATATGGGGTACAAATGGGTTTTTGTTACATGGATAAATTGTATAGTAGTGAAGTCTTGTCTTTCAGTGTACCCATCATCCAAATGGTGTACAGTGTACCCAATGGGTACTCTTTCATCTCCCACACCCCT
>RJWJ010028892.1:0-21085 GCA_004363605.1 Indri indri | reverse complement strand
AGAGTGGAAGAATGGGCTCCACTTTTACTCACCATCAAATTGGTACTAACTGATCAACACTAGGGTGATCACATGGCAGAAATACTCTCCAGGGATTAGGGGGATTGGGGGTGGTAAATCCACAATAAAAGGACACAGGAGCACTGTAGAGGGGAAGGGCATGCCTTTACCCACACTTGGGTGAGGCAAAGACAAAGTGTAACCATAATGTTTGTACCCTCACAATACCCTGAAATTTAAAAAAAAAAAAAAAAAACATGAAAAAAAAAATTTCCTCCGTGTCTTTTCATGGCTTGATAATGCATTTCTTTTTAGCACAGAATAATATTAATGTTCCATTGTCTGGCTCTACCACTGTTTATTTATCCACTTACCTAATGAATCCATTTATTACTACAGTAACTATCAATCCTCCTCATAAACATGGTAGTCAGCCTAGATTTCCTCCCTCTCCTCTCTGTAGTCTTCCCTCCATATTCAACATGACTATCTCGTGAATGTTTCTGAGATTTGTCTCATCCATGTTAACTGTCCTGCCACACCACCACTGCACTAATTTAGGCCCTCATTATATCCTACTTGAAGTAAAGCAACATGTTGGTTCTGCTGTTCATACTCTTATTTATTTAGCCAACCAATATATATCTTATACTATTGCTGGGATTATCATTCTGAATCCTAAGGCTGAGAATAACTCCTTTCCTTAATCCTCAATGGCCTTCCATAAACTTAGCAAGCACAAGGCGTGTTCTGACCTGGCCCCCTTACCAATCCTCATTTCTTCCTACTGCATTGGCCTACTGTACCTTATACTTCAGATGTATTGTATTGCTTATTGCTCACTGAACTGGCCATGTTTTCTCTATTCTCTGTGTCTCTGAACATCATGCTCCAGTTTCTTGGGCTGTTCCTATAGCACTTTGCTGACTAAGTCAAGCTTCTTTCTCAGAACTCAGCTCGGAGCTCATTTCTGTTTGGAAGACTTTCCTGACACATCCTGTCTATGTTAAGGATCCCTTCTATGTGTTTCCATAGACTCCCAGACCATTTTTATACTGCATTATAACAATCTTTTTATTTGTCTGATTGGAGCTTCAAATATACAAGATCATAAATGGGGTGCTGTTCATAGGTGACAGTGTGGACTCCTTCCACTCTAGTCAATGTCCTTCTGGATGGAAGCTCTTTCTTCTCCTCCCCATCTCAAGGACTCCCAGTTTCTCACCACTCACTTCTCAGTCTGCTTTGCTCCCTCTTCCCCCAAGGCCAATATTAGCTGGTAAAAAACATTATACTTCAAGCTCAAATCTGAATATCTCTGATTCGGACTTAGGTTGGTAATCTCACTGACATTGTATTTTTGCTTTTGGCGTGGGATTAAGAAGAGAAAAATTGCTCTTGGGCTGCTGGTGACAACCTCAACAGGAGTAAGAGTGTAGTAGACAGTATAAATACACAAAAAGCACATAAACTGGCAAACTAGACTTCCACAACCAAGCAGTCAGTACTGGTTTTAGAGCTCTAAATGCTTAACCTTATTCTTACAAAAATGCCCATTTCTTAAATAAATTAACATTAAGTTGTACATCACTCTAAATCAATTAGGAATGAACTAGAAATACATTTTTATATGATTATAGCTTATGAACTTAGGTACAATATGTTTATTTAAAAGTTAGTGGATTTCAGCTTGGAAGAAAGACGGTCTGTTAAAAGGGTTTGTTCTCATACTGAGAAACTTCTACTTTCTAACAACTAATATTTTTTTTTTCTGTCAAAAAGCATTACAACTTTTAGGAATTTCCTCCTCTGCTTCTCTCTATGTCTGCTATTAAGTACACTCATTCTTCAGAACATGATCAAATCACCATCTACTTACTCTGTAAAACTCTCCCTTAGCTTTTCACCTTAGTCCAAGGAGTTGCTTCACCTCTGGTTACCCATATTGTCTTGCAGATGCTTCCATTGAAATGAGAAATTTATTTAAGTTTTTGCCTTTCTTGCTAATTGTGAACACAATTCGAGAACATTAAATACATTTATCATTATATCCATAGCACCTACCATATGCCCAGAAGATAAATGTTCACGTGTATTTGTTAAATGAGTTAGAGACATTTGTCAACCTCACCTCTTACCTGACAGAGATCTGTTTCCTCCTCTCTCTTTCCTGCCTCAAAATGTCTTTAGATAAATGTACAGAGCTCCTCATTCTTAGACTGAAATCAGTCTTTACTTGGAATCTGGCCCAGACACTGTGCTCCCATGTTCTCCTACTTGCTCCTTTAACGTTCAGCCTCTTTCTACTGCTTGCTTCTCCTCTACTGACCACACCAGCATGTTTGATATCTGCATTCCCAAAACTTTCCTTAACTATACTTCCCCATTAAATTAGATAAATTTTTTGCCTTTTAATTCACTGTTAAAACTTTTGAAGTTATTTTCTGCATTTGCATTCATTTCTTCACCATCTGTGTATTCCCTAATCTGGGTATATATGTTCATTAAACATATATTTTAGAGCCCTCATCCTACATAACCTTTTTAGCATTTGCTGTTATGAAAAAACACATAAATTTTTACTAAAAACTCCTACCTCCTTAGACCAAAGACTTGAAATATATCTAATCATTTTTTTCTATCTAATTTAGCAGCTTTCTTCTGGAGATGAAGAAATGTAGATCATTACAAAGGCCTGCTGCCTCATTTTCTACATTTTATAAGAATATCTCTTATCACTCTTTGGCTTAAAACTTGCCAGTGGCTTCTTATTGAAGCGAAAATAAATTCTGAAACTCTTATTATAGACTACAAAACTCTAGATGACTTTGATCCTGCTTCAATAAATCTTGGACTTTGTAAGGTACCAAGCTTAGCTCCCCCGGCACTAAGCTCTACCCTCCTCCCTGTAATTAACACCCACAACACACTACTTCCTTAGGAGCTTTTTATCTAACTATTCACTCCCCCTAGGTTTTTACATGGCTCAAACTTCAGATCAAAGATCACTATTTTAGAGAAGCTTCCCTGACTATCCATACTCAGGAACCCTAGTCATGTTCTGTGGAATACATAGAGAAAAACCTCAGGAAAGAGAGAGTAAACAATGAAAAAGGAAGACATCAGATCCAGGGAAATGGGGCAACCAATTTGTGAAGGCAGGTTCTATCTGAAGAGCTGTTTAGTTAGGCAGAGAGATCAACAAGGTACAGGGAACAGAAGGATGGAAAGCTCCAGTAGAAATGGTTCTAGAGAAAAGAAGGACATGTGTGCATAGTATGGACAGACTATTTAAAGTGAAGCTGTAGAGTGATGGATAACAGTAAAAAAAAAATACAATATATGGGGAAAAGGAATTTTAAAATAGCATTTAAAAATCTGTATATGAATGTAAATACTACAAATCAATCCCCATCTCTGCAATGGACACTATTGACATAGCTAAAAGAATACAAATGGATTTTTTGAAAATAGCTCAAATTATATGGCTATATATAGAGAGAGAGAGTTATGGCAGGTGAGGTAATGCAAAAGAAAGCCAAGTCCTCCTTTATCTTAACAAACCAACAGATAATGCCTAAACTTAGTATAACAAAAAACATTGGTTAAAATATATTTTTAGAGATATGGAGGAAGCTACCAGATGAAAGAGCTGAAAATGTTATTTTAATTGCCTCTAGAGTGAGCCTGAGATGTGGGAAACTACCATTTCCTAGGCTAGTTTTTAAAGCTTTCTGGTACCACCTGACATTTAAAAAAAAATGTACATGTATGGTTTGATTGAATTTTTTTAATTTAAATAAAGAAATGTGAACAAACATAAGGACTATAAATTAATAAAAGGAATTTTGGCCATAAGCTAAAGGTAGTATTGCAGGGGCAAAGCAAAATTTCTCAACAGTGGGACAGAGAGGTAGAGTGGTCAGTGTGGGTCCTCTTGCTCATTTTCCAAAGAAAGTCAAAAAATTGTAAGCCATGAGAAAGGATTTTGCTATTAACCCACCATGGCCAGAACTTCCCAGAAGTGACTCAAAATGCTGCCCACACTTGACAAAAGCACTGAAATAATCATTCTTTTGAGTATCTTAGATCTCCAAGACTAAACTGAGATAAAAATAAATAGACTTATAGTCACTACAGTCTCAATACCAGTCCTGCTGCAAGCCAAACTTTATATTGTAACATTTGCAGTTTCTTTTAATAAGTAATTGGGGGGGGGGGGTGTTTGTGTGTGTATATAACCAGTCTATAACAGTTATTCATAAAAGGATTCAAATGTCACTAGCCTATAATTAAATAAATGAATTTTTAAGAGTGTAATACAAAGTTGCAATGATTAAAGGGTTAATGAGAAGATAAATATAGCATTTATTAAAAATATTGGGGTAAGATACTACTTATTAAACAGTAAAAAAAAATTAAATAATAATTCTAGATACAAATTGAGGATAGCAGAAATGAGAAATTCATTAATTCAGAAACAAATGAGAGAAAAAAATGAAAGGACAAAATAAAAACAGGTAAGGTTTTTATTTCCAAAAATTATCAAAATCTTTCATAGATTCAGAACATATACCCACAGTACCAAATATAAACAACTTCTCTCTAAAATGAAAGAAGAAAAAGAATATTATCTCACCAATAGTACATAGGATTTGAATAGTGAGATGATTTCCCTGTCGAGAAATTGCCAGAATTACTTTACATGTTTAGAAAGTGTTTCACGTTATTATACTTTAGCAGTATTATATAGCAAAATAATGCAATACTGTGTCAGTATTATTTTTGAGGTAAAAGTTTTAAAAATGTACTCATTTGAAGAAATAACTTTGGACTTCAAATTATTCTATTCTTTATTACAGTCTTACTATTAGTGAGGTTGTTAAATTATAAATACGTCTCTGTGTGCATGTGCATGTAATTGTGTGTACATGTTTGTGTGCCTGTGCGTCAATGTTTGTGAGTACACCTAGATGAGAAAAACATGAACATTTTCATTCAAGATGCACTATTTCATTATAATTTTATTCTATTGGTAAAACTCAATACAAATAAAAATTATGCACAAAATCTTCAAGGAGAATTGCTCGTATAAATGATAGTCACCAATAATATAAATATTAATATGTAGCATCTATTTGAAAAGCAAAATTAAATTTTGATTTTTTTATTCTTTGATCAGTTACAAAATATATTAAATGTATCTTCTTAAGACTGACTTTGAAATAATATTTTACCTACCTTTTGTCATAGTATCCAACATTTTTAGGATTTAGAATTATAATACAGAATTAAAATGCAAAGCTTACAACCAAAATAATGTGTACAGTCATATCTGTTAAATTATACTTAGTACATTCAATTTTACCTGCATATCAACAGAAAAATAGATCCTAAACTACAGTGAAAGTCTAAATTTTTGTTGTGTATACCTCAGCATAATTGTTATATAAAAAATTTATGATAGTTAATTATTTCTGCCTAGGTGTACTGGTTTATTAATTTTTAAGAAAAAATATATTAACAGTCATTTGTATTACATTTATTTCTTTGTTTTATTTTATTACAAAGTATAAAACTTTTAACAATCTATTGAATATGCTGAACATTTAAAAATATTTATTGATATATATTACAATATCTGTATTTATATATTATATATAATATATAATAGTCCTGTATATTTAATAGTCCTGTATATTTAGATGTGGAGAAAAAGGAAGGCTAAGATTGAGTTGCAGTTATTTTTAATTGTCATATCTCAACTGTAATTGTCTTCATACACGAGAGAAACTTACTTTCAACCTGTAATTAAATTTCTAATGTTGAGTAATAGCATTAATATAGGCTATCTCTCTTTTCAAAGATAAAAAGACACACATAAACTCTTGTAAGAAAAGAGACTTGATTTTTTTGATTTATGCTTTCTAGTCTAAAGATTGTTCCATTATCTGTATAACCTTTTTTGGACCTTATTAATATTATTGGAGATACTTATTTCCTAAATAAGATAATTTCAACTGCTGTTACTTCACCAAAATAGCCAATAACTCATTATATTCAATTGTTATTTGTTTATATTAACTCATTATAGTCTATGACAGGCCATCTATATTTAAGAAAAAAATGTATAAAACCTATTATACCTTACTTACAATGCTAGTAAAATAGTTTCTTTGATCGATACATGAAAGCAAATCAACTAGTTCCAAGGACATAAATTATAATTTCATGTGATAAACTATCTTTGGCAGATATTTTACTCAGAAAAAGACAACTATAATTAATGAAATATTAAAATGAATGTATTATGTCATGTAAAACTAATCCTCTGAAAAATTTTAATCTGTGAATAGAGTATACTACTGTAGTTGGCATTTTTGGTAGATTGTAAAGAAAAAAATTAAATGGAGTTCAGAAAGGAAATAGTCTTCTACCATAGTTTAGTCATATTCATGTTTCCCTTCTGAAAAACAGAATTATAGGGTCATATTTAATTGTCCTCATTTATCTGTGGCACCATTTATGATTTTTGAAATGTAGTAAGTTACTATTTAAAGTGTGTGTCCACAACAATAATCTCTGGGCTTAAAATCTAGAATACACTTTTCAATCTACCTTCTACTTCACCGCTTATCAGCCCTAAATATAGGTGACATTGAATGTGGGTAAATCTTGAAACCCTTCTCCCTCTAACTTACCCCTCTAAGTCACCCATTTTTCATCTTAAAGTCCAGTCTCATAACCCAGACAACTACCATTTATTATACTTTTACTATTTCATAATTTCCTAAAGTACTCATTTTCCCACTTTGGTAAACATAAACACACACACACACACACACACACACACACACACACACACACACACCATCCACTGTGTACACCACTGGCAGAGCAGTGAGGCTGTACAGCCCAATGGGCTGAGCATAGACTCTCGATGGGGACTATCTGGATTCAAATCCTGCCTTCGCCATTTGTACATTTACAAATGAGCAGGCTACATAGCTTTTCTTTGTAAATCAGGTATAATATGTAAAAATTAAATAAATATATATAAATGGCTTACGACTGTGCATATAGTAAGTGCCCTATAAGGATTAGCTGTAACATCTCCAAACAACGTAAATTAGATCACGTCGCTCTCCTCTCATAGCCCTCCGCTGGCTTCCTGTAATCCTGAGAATTAAAAATCCACACTGCTCACCACAGCCTCTGAGGCTCAGCATAACCTGGTTCCCACTAGATCCTCCCTCATCACCGCTTGCTACCTGGAGTTCTTTCACCTCCTCTAATATGCCACGTTTTGTTTTCTTTTGTTTTGTTCTACTTTAGTGTCATGCCCCTGTGGTTGCCTCTCTGTGGAAAGCTGCTTCTCCGTTCTTTGTATGGCACCTTCTACCAAGGCTCAGAAAACTTTATCTGTAAAGGGACAGAGAGTAAAGATTTTCAGAATTTTAGGCCATATGATCACTGTTGCAGCTACTCAATTGTGCTGGTGCAGTGCAAAGTAGCCATAAACGTACATGAACGATGGGTGCGACTGTGTTCTAAACAAAATTTTAATTACAAAAACAAGTAGTGGGCAGGACTTGGCCAATGGGCTGTATGTAATTTGCCTTACCACTGCAATCTATTCCTTCACTGCCTGATTTAAATGATATCCCTCAGAGAGAGCTTTACTGACTCTCCTATTATTCTGGATCTCACTCTTGTGATTGTTTTTTATAGCACTTATCACATGTAATAAATAATCATTTAATTTATTGTCTTATTTACTACTCTTTGTGAGACCCCTCCACACACCGTGAGCTATAAGCATTTAGCACAATGATAGTTGCTCAGAAGGGACTCAATAAATACTTTTTGAATGGATAAATACCATTTTATCTGACTTTGAAAAATAGGAGAAACAAATCAGTAGAACATTGCTGAAAGAGTTACACAGATTGTCAATTGCAGGAATGTATCCTTTATAAAGAATCTTTGAATTAAGTTCTATTGAGAATGTAGAAAATTCTCTTGCAGTCGGGAGCTCATGGGATCCAGCAATGTTGATAGCCCTTATGTTTCTGCTGCCTGGGAATTGCCTCGGGATTAGAGATAGGCATGACCTCATTTTCATTGAATATGTATGTTATGAGAATTAAAACTGAACAGGCCATCTGAGGGATGGAGTCTTCCTCTAGCATTGTTCATTCCACAGTATATACATAAGGGATATTCATTTCATGGAGAAAATTAAGAAGTCACAGCAATCAAAGCATGCTCCATTTTAAAAAGTTCATAGTATGCTTTAGGGCTAAATATTCACAGCATGCATTTTAAAGATGCAATTAGGGGCAATGATGCACAAAATTGCATGTGCAATGGAAATATTATTTTTAGAAATGCAACTGAAACATCTAAAGGAGCTAAAAATAAAAGATCGTACCACTCAGGTAAGAACCTGAAGCAATATAATAAGCTCTGTACACAGCAGAAGTTACCATTACATTGGAGAAAGCTGTCTTCAGTGAAGCCCTTCAGATGTCCCAAATTTAATAGCCTTTGACCTAGAGGTATAGCTCTTATCCAGGAGAGTCAAGATGACATTGTCAAATAATGTTTAGATGCCAATTTTCATAATTAAACACACCTGTTAAATCTCTGATGTTATATTTTATATTCTTCGTTAAAATTATTTCAAAATGTCAAGATCACTTTTTTAAGACACAATTATTTGGTGAGTTTAAACTTCCTAATCATCTTTTCATGTAATACATAAACTATGGTCATCTCCATGCTCTTGATGATGGTCAGGGTTCTTGGAAACAGTTTCAACACTGCCTGGAACTGGTGACCTGATGCTTTTCTGTCTGTGTGTTTCATTTGGATGCGATGCTCCAGATACATTCGTTTTTCAGTCTATTGATTTTTAAGTTATTTTTCCTATGTATCAAGCCATAAATACAGCTTATATTATCTTCAAAAGCTTATGAATTATATTTTCAATAGAAATAACTGTTTTATGTGAACTATGATGAAAAGTATGTGTGAAAAATTTTAGAAACTTTAGTCTCTCTAAATATAGAAATATGGGGAAATCATTTTGAACACAATATGAAACGAATCCGTAGAGAAAAGAAATTACTACTTTGTATTAATATTAAAAAAGAAAAGGAAGAAAAGCTGGTCCAGCTAAAGCTGAACCTTTTGGTTAAAACTCTCTTTCGGTGAAAAATAATTTTCACAGTTTATCTTTCCATATTTTTTAGATGATTGTAAGTAATTATAGCTATTGGGCAGCAGTTACTGCCATTTGAAAAGTCACTTAGTCTAAGAATTAGATACATACAATACTATTCAAGTAAATTAGTGGGATTTTTTTTTTCCCCTTCTGTGAAACTAATGTTGAATCTGTGTTTAAGCTTTTAAAAATCAAGATACAAAAAGACAAATAATATATTATTGAGGTTATGTACTAGTAAACTACATAACTTTTTTAAATGCAAAGTTTTAAAAGTTTCATGTTCATATTGAAAGATAAGTTAAATATTTTAAATAACATCTGTCTTTCAAAAATTAAACTCCAGTATATCCCATTTAAGAAGATGTCTATATAATCATTCCCTTATTATAATAGGTCACCTGTACGTTGCACAGTCATCATCTCTAGCTATGCTGCAGAGTCTGTGTCTTACCAGAAACTAGAACAGTATCTGGCACAGACCAGGCACTCAACAGATATCTGAGTATATATATGTAAATTTAAATAAATAAACATGCAATTATTACTATCACTTGCTTCTGGGATTTAGAAATGAAACCACATATAGACATTGACAAGGATACAAATGATTGCAGGAAGACTTACAGAGGTGGGGTCTGGAACTGCTCTTTGAAAGACGGATAGTTTAGTAAGGGAGGAGTGAGGGAGCTGATAGAGAGTGGGACAGGAAGGAGGAACCTAGACCTGGCAGAGAAATAAGACTTTAAAGGCATGAAGTGTAAAACAACATGATGTTTTGGTGGGAGCGCTTGGAAACAACTATAAATAGTAAGATATCATGGGAGAATATCTCAGAGTGATGGACAGTGCACAAATCTTTTTTTTAATATATATATTTTTTTATTTCAGAATATTATGGGGGTATAAATGTTTAGGTTACATATATTGCCTTTGCCCCACCCAAGTCAGAGATACAAGCACTTCCATCCCCCAGACAGTGTGCACCACACCCTTTAGGTGTGAATATGCCCATCCCCTCTTCTCCTCTCCCCGCCTCCCGACACCTGATGAACGTTACTACCATATATGCACATAAGCGTTGATCAGTGAATACCAATTTGATGGTGGGTACATGTGGTGCTTGTTTTTCCATTCTTGTGATACTTCACTTAGAAGAACGGGCTCCAGCTCTATCCAGGATAGTACAAGAGGTATTAGTTTGCCATTGTTTTTTGTGGCTGAGTAGTACTCCATGGTGTACATATACCACATTTTATTAATCCACTCATGTATTGATGGGCACTTGGGTTGTTTCCACATCTTTTTCAATTGCAAAATGTGCTGCTGTAAACATTCTAGTGCACATGTCTTTTTTATAGAATGTCTTTTTTTTCCTTTGGGTAGATGCCCAGCAATGATACTGCCAGATCAAATGGTAGTTCTACCTTTAGCTCTTTGGGGTATCTACATATTGCTTTCCACAGAGGTTGTACTAGTTTGCAGTCCCACCAGCAGTGCAAGAGTGTTCCTGTCTCTCTGCATTCACACCAATATTTGTTGTTTTGGGACTTTTTGATAAAAGCTGTTCTCACTGGAGTTAAGTGATCTTTCATTGTGGTTTTGTTTGTATTTCTCTGATAAGGAGACTTACGAGGTAAGCTGACATAGAAAAGAATAATGCAAATATGCACACACCAGTGGGCTAGTACAATGTATATTGAGTATTACAATAAAGAGTCTGACTCCACTTTTTTTGATGTTTGTTAACAGCTGTTAAACCTCATCCTTCCCATTCGCCCTTATAAGCCACATCTGGGCAAACTGATAAAAAAGCCTAGGTGCTCCTTTCTTTTGCAACAGTCAAAAATTCAAACTCATAAGACTAATACATGCACAAGAATTTTCAGTCAAACCCCCCTCCCCGCCCCCCACTAACCACCTTAAAAGCCAAACCAATCTCCTTTCCCTGCTCTCTCAAGACATTTTGACCTGCTTGGGAAGTTCACCTTGTTATCCCCAGAAAGTCTGGTTTTGCACATAATAAACCTTACCTTACCCCCTTGGGGGTGTGTGTGTGGTATCATCAGAGACAAATTTTGGGTTGGGTTCTATCCTGCTTATGCAGAGTGGCCACAAAAAACATGTTCCAAAATATATTTGAATTTTGATCAGAATTTTTCTCTTTGTTCAATATGACACAATATTAATCACTTTCTTGAAGAAAGGAATTTTTATATAGGACCCTCTCATCTTTCATGGACAAAATTCTTTTCATCCACTGGGGCACAGACCCAAATACCATTCAGATCTGAGGTTAAATCAGCTATATATCTCTTCTGCATCTTTTTCTCTCACTTGCTATGTCCTCTCTTCTCCCAACCTCCTTTCTGATAATGCCATGTTGACTTGAATTTCTAATTATGTTTAATTATTTGAAGAGTTATATTGACATGATACAGTGAGTAGGATTCTTTCAACATACCAGTAATCAACTTGCTATTGCTGATACAGCTTCTAGAAATACCTCACATTACATAAAAAAATTGCTGGCCATGCTCTACAATGAGCTGCTTAAATAATTCATAAATCATGGCACAGGAGGAACTTAGAATATTTTCAGAATTATATATGGCATGTACCTTTGTTTTCCACTGAACTGCAGTTACTGCAATATCATATGTTGTGTTAAAATTCAGTCCTGTGGAAATGATCACTCAGTGAACAAATATTTGGTTCACCTCCCAAAGAGGTCAAATATATACATTACACTGGATGCTTGGAGCAATATATTTAACACTTGTCAGGGAAAACTTACTTTTCATTTTTTTCTAGCCAGCTTTCCAAAACTTTCCCCTAGAGAAAAGATAAAGTAGCTGAGAGTAGGAGCATTCAAGCTTAAGGGAGTGGGCAGAATATGGGGTGGAGAAAGTAGGAAGAATCTCATATTATCAATGTGTTTCTTATACTTTAAGTAAAAATAAAAACCAGTGAGATATTTCTAACCGGCTAAAACAATGTGAATCTTCGCTCCTAGCTACAGCTTTCAAATGAAAATGAGAAACTATGAGAATCCTTCCTTTAAACACCTTTTATAGCTATACACTTTCCCCTGACTTTTCTTTATATTGTTCCATGGGGCTTGCTATTTTATACATCATTTTTATTTTCTTTAAGCCAGCAAAATCCCAGTTTGGATGCTTTGCCTTCCAGTGACCCAGCTGCCTTATCATTTTATCTAATAGTTGTAAAATTAGAAAGCTCTGACAAATCCCTTATGGCCATGCTAAGCCCAAGGAAAGAATTTTCAGTGGAGCCTGGAAATGGGAACTCTGCAAAGAAACTTTGCTCTTGGTAACTTTTAAGCCAAAGGTACAATCTTTGAATGGGGATCTTGAGACTAAAATCACTCTGTAATTTAATTGTATCAATTTTAATTTTGTATTTATATCTTGTTGTTTGTTCCTGCCAAGCCCTGGAGGCAACATTCATGGCTACCAACACACTTTGTTTCCCAGTATATTTCCCAGAACAGAACTCTATAGAATTTATGACCCAATTTTTTGCTTTTTGATTTAATCTGAAAAATACCCAACTCATACCAAGCACAGAGCTGGCAGTTAGGAACGATAAAGCTGTCTGTCTCCTAACTCAAGGTTGCTAAAAGGTTCAGATTGAGGCTGTGTATTACTTGCTGCATTACAATCTTTCTTATGTACAAATAGATTTGCTTTTATTTTGCTGCATTTATTTAACCATGCTTGTTTAGAGAAATTAAAATACCATGACAAAATTCTTTAAAAATGTGTCTACTAAAAGAAGAAGCAATTCAAGAAATTAGTTCCTAGATGAAAGTTTGAACTGGTTTGGGAAAGTCAATAATAATAATGTAAAATAATAAGAGATAACATAATAATTTTAACAGAATATTGATAGTAATATGAGACCTTGTTTTCTTTATTTAAAAAAATGCTTTGTGCATATTCCTGTTATCTATCCTGAGTAGTTAAATTATTAATAAAATTTTCTACATTATTTTTTGCATCATAAGTGGAATGCTTTAAATGGATATTTTTACAGGTCTGTAGACTCAAATTATTTTTGCATAGTCTAGGAAAAAATTAATCTTTAAAATATCTGAAATATTCTACTAATTTATGTGTTTGTTTGTTTAATAGTGATTATAAGGTACCAGACCAGTTCTCAAATTCTTCAAAATATTAATTCATTTCATTCTCCTAACATATCTATGAGAAGGGAACATTATTGTTCCTTTTTAGAAGTAAGAAAAGCAAGACACAGACAGGTTAAGCATCCTGCCAAAGGCCACACAACTAGTCAATGGAGATGATGCAATGAAAACTCAGACAGTCTGACTCTAGGCTCCCCAATCTTAGCCCTTCTCCAATGTTCTTCCTTAATACCATAAGATGTTTATTCATATTAGGTATATTTATTCACATCAGTTAACATTAAACTTAGAAAATCTTTGTAAGTAAATTTGCTCAGAAATCTAGAGCTAGAAAGCATATCTAAGGGGATACTTTACTAGCTCATATCCTTAAGTAAGAAAAAAGGTAACATTCTAATAGGGAAAATTTCATGCTTATTTCATGAAAGTGGGTCCTATATATTTAATGGTAATTTGATGCTTAAAATGTATTTTCTAATCTCAGATTGTTGGCAACATTTCTATAATTCATTTTTACTTATTAATTTTTTACTATTGGACTCTACTTCTGTAAGTAAATTCTCTTGAAATGCTACTTCAGGCAAAGTTAAAGTTGGACATGTTTACAGCATCTGGAAAACAGCTAATTTGTTTACTTCATTAAATGACTAAAAAGGATGCTTACCAAAAAATAAGAGCAAATCATACATTATCATTACTAAACATAAAGCCAATGGGAATGAAACAAAACAGATGGATATGAAACATATTTCTAATTAAGAAATTAAGCACTGGTTATTGACTAGTCCTGTGTATCAAACAAAAACAAGTATTGGCTGAGCCCTGTCTGTGGATGAGCTCTGTGATGGTTACTGCAATATCAGCTCTCAGTTAGTCCACCGTACAGCAAAGTAGAGAGAAGTACAAAGATGGCAATACCAGCAAGAAAAACGGTGATGCACCTAATAGAAATTGTGACTTTAAGAAGGGTAATTTCTTTAAATTGGTTTTGGATGAATAGAATTTGAACTAGGTCATAAAATTAGAAAATTGCAGAAGATTTTAAGAGATAGGGGACTACAGCTCAAGCAAGGCTTCAAGATTAAAGATACAAATTTAAAAGCCTTCTGTATAGACATGTGAATGGAAACTAAGAAAGAGGATTAACTATATTAAGTATAATTTTATTTCTGTACCATTAGGCCTCCAGAGGATGTTAAACATAATGGTTATGAGTCCTGTCTTTTAAATTAGACAGCTGTTAGCTATGCCACATATTAGTCATATGAATTTAGGCAAATCAATTACTAAACCTAAATTCTAATTTGCTAATCTATAAAATGGAAATAATAGGTACATCACTGTGGTAGCCATAATCCCAAAATGGTCCCCAAGATCTCTGTCCCCTGGTGACCCCGTCCTATATAATTGCCTCCCCTTAAATGTGGGTGGACCTGTGACTATAGTAAAATATTCGTTCCTTAATGAGGTTATGTTATATGATTAAATGACATGGTATAGTCACGCTGATGATAGTAAATATTTTAGGTCTTACAGGTTGTATAGTCTGTCACAACTAGTCAATTCTGCCATTGTATTGTGAAAGCAGCCATAGACAATATTGAAATGAATAGTTATCATGCTAATAAAATTTTGCTTACAAAAACAGAAAGCACACTGAATTTAACCTGCTTGCCAATCCCTGACGTAGATTAAGGTAAACAACTTCTTTAGCAATTTTAAACAAGACAAAAACAAACATTCTACACAGTTACTAGTTGATATATTAAAAACATAGTCTTTATAACCTTTTAAAATATAGGATACAGTACCAAAATTCTTTTTTTATTTTATTTTTTTTTATTTCAGCATCTTAACGGGGGTACAAACGTTTAGGTTACACATACTTCCTTTGCCCCACCCAACTCAGAACTTCAAGTGTATCCATCCCCCAGATGGTGCACACCGCACCCATTAGGTGTGAATATACCCATCCTCTCCTCCCCCCTTCCACCTACCCAATACAGGCTGAATGTTACTGCTATATGTGCATGTAAGTGTTGATCAATTAATACCAATTTGATGGTGAGTACATGTGGTGCTTGTTTTCCCATTCTTGTGATACTTCACTTAGTAGAATGGGCTCCAGCTCTATCTAGAATAATACAAGAGGTGCTAGATCAGCCAGATTTTGCGGCTGAGTAGAACTTCATGGTATACATATACCACATTTTATTAATCCACTCATGTATTGATGGGCACTTGGGTTGTTTCCACATCTTTGCAACTGTGAATCGGGTTGCTATAAACATGTGAGTGCAAATGTCCTTTTTATAGAATGTCTTTTTTTCCTTTGGGTAGATGCTCAGTAATGGGATTGGTGGATCAAATGGTAGTTCTACTTGTAACTCTTAGAGGTATCTCCATATTACTTTCCACAGAGGTTGTACTAGTTTGCAGTCCCACTAGCAGTGTATGAGTGTTCCTGTCTCTCCACATCCATGCCAACATTTATTGTTTGGGGATTTTTGATAAAAGCTATTCTCACAGGAGTTAAGTAATATCTCATTGTGGTTTTGATTTGCATTTCCCCAGTGATTAGAGATGTTGAGCATTTCTTCATATGTCTTTTGGCCATTATTCTGTCTTCTTTTGAAAAGTTTCTGTTCATGTCCTTTTCCCAATTTTTAATGGGTTGTTTGATTTTTTCTTGCTGATTCACCTGAGTTCTATATAGATTCTACTTATCAGCCCTTTATCATATGCGTGGCATGCAAATATATTCTCCCATTCTGTAGGTTGTCCGTTTGCTCTCATGATAGTTTCCTTGGCTGTGCAGAAGCTTTTCAGTTTGATCAGATCCCATTTATTTGTTTTTGTTGTTGCTGTGATTGCCTTTGGGGTCTTCTTCATAAATTCTTTCCCTAGGCCAAGATATTATCTATAGACGCTTAAAATGGTAAAATTTGTAATTAAAACTAACTCCATGCAGAAAGAGAACAGATTTCATGGGTAGAATTTTAGCTTCATTTTTTCTTATTCTGGGCATGTAAAAATTACATCCCTGATTTATTGAGTTAATACTATAAACTAGAGATTGTTCTTTACATTTTACAAATGCCATGTAGTTATTTAAGTCTCACATCTTAATGAGGCAAGTGGTATATTTCTCATTTTACATATGAATAAACTGAAAGTAAAAAGATTACATAATCTTCTCTGACAACCACAACTATTATGTAACAGATCTGAGATTCAAACTCCAGTATGGCTTTCAAAGCCTATGTTATAATAATGCACTGGTTAAATGAGGGTGGAAACATTCTTAAATCTAAATTCTAATTTGTTGTCAATTGGAAAAAAAGAAGAGAGATTTACTTATATTGAAGTTCATAGCTTAGTATAACACTATTTATAATTAAACTTACAGACTAAAAAATATTTTCAAGTGTGCTTTGTATATTACACTACAGTCTGAATGTTATCTATGAGTGAATACTTTTTGTTTGTTTACCAACCAATAGCTACTAAGACAGTTTGCAGTTTTCAATCAACATAACCTTAAGAAACAACAGAATGAAAATTTGCTTTATAATTACAGAACTCTAAATTCAGTTATGGTTTGCATTTTCATTGTCATGACACCAGTGTAGTATTTATCTCACAGGATAATCTCAATTGTAGTCTTGTGGGATAGATGCAACACTCTCCCTGGGACCTCATTCACAGTAAATTTGCAACAACAACAACAAAAAAAACCCTAAGAAGTGGAGAATCAAATTTGCCTGAACATATATATAATCTTATTTTTTGTTAATAGGAAATTAATAGAAAAAAATTATTTAATACATCAAAAATCTTTTAATTTAAAAAGAATTTGATTTATGGGAAGGAAAGGAGTAGTTTGTAAAGGGCCACCAGTCCCAGGATTCATTGTCAATGAGTACAATATTTCAGTTGGACAGGAGGAATATGTAAGTATTGGGGGTTATGGATATGTTTAATTAGTTTGATTCAATCATTCAACATTGTGATATGTGAGTATATTTATATCTACATAATGGCATCACTTTGTACCCCATAAACATATGCAATTGTAATTTGTTAATATCCAATAAAAAGTAAAATAAACATATAAAAACTTAGTCTGATCTTGAACTTCTACCACCTAGTTGGTGACTTTGGGAAAATTACTTAAACTTCTTGAGCATCAGCTTTCCCAGCTGTGAAAAAATGCAAGGGGTGGGGGTGTCGAATAGCTATAAAATTCTATGGTTGTATCACTGAGAAAGGGATTACTGAAATCCACAGATCTAAGCATTTAGCTTAAACTCTTTATATCATAAGGCCATATAATTAGCCTTGTCCTGTTCAAATTTTTCATTAGTAATTTGGATGAAGATATCATTGGTTTATCAAATTGTCAGGTGAAATAAAGCCTGGAAGAAAAGTAAATATGAAGAATGTGATAAAATCAAAGCCAAAAAACTTTGACAATCTGAAATGGAATAATAGGCCAACTCAATTAATATGGAATATATAATAGAGATACATGTCCTTATGAGCAGATATTTAATACTAATGGCTCAAGTACACTTAGGGTTTTATACAATAACATTATCCAAAGGCAATATGTGGTTTCGGTATTTGGTATTTATAGATCAATTTTATATATATATATATATATATATATATATATATATATATATATACATACATATATATATTCACACATGCATATATATATATATTCCTAATCTCTTTAACTTCTCATTCTTTTCTAACATTTCATAGGACTTCCATCTAGAATTTAAACCAGGATAAGCCAGGGTATCTGTCATCACCTGGGAAATCATCTACTTGGGGAGATAGGTACCACTATAAATTCATGGCCATCAATCTATAATAATCTTCTACACAGTTCATAAATATTATGTCTGCTTTTTCAGCCTTCTCTCCTAGTCTCCAGAAAGACTATTTTAAATCTTTTCCTCATTTCTCAAGCTTTAGACTTTCATTATTACCCTCAGTCTTAATTTGTGTCCTACTTCTCTGAGAAGAAAATTGTTGCCCTCAGATGGCATCTCAAAACTGACTTGCAGATCATCACCCATTTGTTTGTTCTTATTGTCTGAGAGAAAATGTCTAAACTGCTAACTAAAGCCAATTCCTCCAACCATGTTTTGTGTCCTGTAGTATACTTTTCTCCTATCCTGGATGCTCAGCATCTTTTCAATACTCTTTTTGTATTTTATAAAACTTCATGCTATGAGACTTGCTTCCATAATATAATACCTGCCTTGTAAGTAGGACACAAACATGTGGTAGAGGCTCTGCCAATGAGGTGCAATTATTTTACTTTCTGCTTAAACTAGGAGAGTGAATTTTGCTTTTTGCAACTAAGAATCCTAAGTACTATAGATCATATTCCCCCTCTCCTTTATAGGAACTATGAAATACTCACTCTCATTCTTGCATATTAAATTTCTTCTGTTCTACCAGACCCTCTCGATAGCATTTAAACTACTCTAGTTCTTCTCATTTAATAAAATCCTTCCAACAGTCCCATTACTGTGCTGTAGCTACTGCCCTATGACATTTGTCCTTTTCTCAAAACAAACATTCATTCATTGGTTTTAATTCAGTACTGCCAATTCTTTGCTTCCTAATCCTGCCATATCACAGACTGATCTAGAAGCTTTTTACACCATAAAAAGTTATCTTTTACTATGAGACTGTTCTTTCAGCTTCTCCAATGTCATACTTCCTTGTGGTGCATGCCTCTCTGGCTGTCTTTTTTCAATCTCCTTTGCTAACTCCTCTCCTTCTTTGCAATTCCTTAGGTCTTGATCTTAAACCTCATTTTCTTCTTAATCTACCCATTTTCCCTAAGAAATCTCTTTCACACTCATTGTTCAACTTCAATTCTAAAATTCCTTTAATTCCAAAATTTGCAGCTTCAGCATACCTCTGAATTTCAGACCTGTATAGCCAACAAATACTATATAAGTATCTTCACTTAGATGTCTCTTTAGATATCAAAGTCAGATGTTCAAAACTAAACTCCTGATCTACACATACATACACACATACACATAGTGTCAGTCATCTATCAGTATTTTTTATACATGGTACACCTATCTACTCAGTACCTACTACAAAAATATCTGAAAATCATCAAAGGTCACTGTTAAGTAATCTGGGAGTATGTCTAAATTATGTATATA
Source organism: Indri indri (assembly GCA_004363605.1). Classification (NCBI taxonomy): domain Eukaryota; kingdom Metazoa; phylum Chordata; class Mammalia; order Primates; family Indriidae; genus Indri; species Indri indri. The sequence goes on along the minus strand of RJWJ010028892.1, from coordinate 1,479 downwards.
AAACTTAATATGTCTGTTATAAATACAATATATATACATATATATTATTAATGCTTCATTCTTTACTGTCCCAATGGCTATATTATTGATGTGAGGTGGAGTATAGAAAGAAAAGGGAGTGAGAAAGTCCTTATCTTTCTTCCATGCTTACTTTTTTTAAAAAGATTCTTTAAATTCTGTGTTGCACAAAATACCATTAATCATGTTCATATTGTGTAGCACTTTATAATGTATTTTTATCCTTAATCCAACAGAAGTCTATATTCTGCCATAGAAATAAGACAAAATGAGCCTACCAGCCAAATAATATGTTTGTAATCTCTAGCTGTGATTTCAAAGAGGTTTCTTTGGAAGCAGTTTTGTATCCCACTAGTTTTTAATAGGAGAGGGAAAATTGGTTTACAATATGAACTTTTAAACTTTCTCTTATTTTCATACCAATTACTTGCCCCACACTTGAACCCAACAATTTCCCATATATTCAAGTGTTTTTGTACTTATGGTTCTTAGCTAGAATCAAAACAGTTTAACTCAATGAGACTGTGCTGTCATATGGGCCACAGATAAAAGGACCAAGCACATAAGTGGCAGCAATTCATAGACTTTCTAATGTGTTTTTTCTACTTTTGAGCTTGTGTAACTAGACTTCTGAACCTTTTTAGGTTTATCTCTAAATTTGACCTTCATTTGTCCAAGTTCTTCTTACATGTGAGGCATTTCAACTAGTGAAATAGTATGCTCATGTGGTTATAGTCATAATCTCTTATGACTGGTAGTAATTTATTCCTTAATTTCTTCAGAGTTTGCAATTATTCTCAACGTATGAAATAACTTTCTAATTATAACATTGGCAATGCATTAGTGATCTCAAAGTAACTAAAGTAGACTAAAATTTATTTTCATATTACATAGGTGTCTAATTCTTTAAAATGCCTTTCTCAGTTATTAAAGAGATGAAATGAATAATAGAAAGGACAAATTAATGGGATAAAGGATTGACTAATAAAGTTGAACAAAGTAAATAAGTAGCATAATATTTAGTGCCAAGTAGTAGGAGGGTCAGGATAAGAGAATTTTTTTAAAAAAATCTATCATAGGCATAAAGTTGGGGAGAAAAGATATAATACTGCTAGGCTAATGATCACTGTTTGGGGAGATAGCTACTTCATATTCCAATCTGGAAAAACACAAAAATACAGTTTATTACTCACACACATAAAAAGGCCAATGCAAAGGCTCTGCTGAATGCAACAGCAGTAATATACAGAGGAAGGGCTCTGAAGTTCCAGGGTCTAGGTTAACATTTCCATCTGTGTGACCATGCCCAAGATGCTTAGATTTTCCAGGCCCTTGATTCCTAATTTGTAAAAGGAAGTGATTATAGAGTTGTATTTAAGGTTAAAATAGACTATCCATGTAAATACAATATTTAGCACAGTACTTATACCAAGTGAGATTTTAAGACATGACATTATTATT
>RJWJ010028891.1:0-20993 GCA_004363605.1 Indri indri | reverse complement strand
ATGTGACTTGGTCTCTGCTTAGTGCCACATGGGAGGCGAGGGAGCGAGTGCGTTTGTGTCTGAAGAGCTGCCCGTGCAAAGGGCCTGTGGCAGGAGCATGCCCGTGGCACCGCAGAGCAGCTGGAAGATCAATATGGCCGGAGGGGGTGAGCAAGGAGGGGGTGAGGAGGAGGGGACGAGCCAGACTGCTCAGATGGGTCGGGGGAGCGTAGGTCACCCCCGAGTGGCCTGACACTTGCAGCACAGACCAGTGAGGAGAACAGGTATGAGCGTCATTTCAGTGTAGCCAGAATCCCATGGTGTGGCGGACCCTCTGGGTCCTTCAATAGTGACCTCCCCTCACAGGTTTAAAAGATTATTGTTGTTCCTAGGGATTTGTGTAGCCAACAGTTCTTCTGGAAGATGTTAGGCTAACAGGGCGTGGAGCTTTGGGGTTCTGCAGAGAAGAGTCAGGAGAGCACGGCCCAGGCTGGCCTCCCCTCTGGGCGCTGGCGCGTGTGCAGGTCCCAGGCGGGCATCTCCGGGAGCCGTCCACACTGGCTCCCTGACACGGCCCCTGTGTGCACACTTGAGCTTATGGGCAGGGCACCGGGAAGGGAAGATCCTCCTGTGTTGTACATTGAGGGCTATTTTTAGGGTGACTTGGGACAACTTTGCAGTGTCACTTCCTGTGGTCGTCCCCTCCAGCCCTCAGCCCTGGGGTGCAGATCCCACGTACACACGCGCGCACACACACACACACACACCCCTGCTGTGGGCAAGCACGACTTGGCCTGGGTTCTTGTCCACCGTGGAGCCAGTGGAGGGTTTGGGCCGTCATCCTGGCTCCGCGGCAGGACTGCGGGCACCTGGCGAGGCACCCCCGCCCATCGGCCCCTCCCGAGTGTCTGCTCTGTGTCCGGTTCTGTGTGAGGTGCTGTGTCCAGATCCCACCTGAGCAAGACCCAGCCGGGCTCCCCGCCTGGTCGGGGGATGAGAGGCGGAGGTGAAGGGAAGGGCCGTTAAGTGGTCCCAGCTCAGCGCTGTGCAGGAGGCTTCACGACGATGCTGTCCAGACCTCGCTGCCTGTTGGCGCCCGGGCGGGGCCTGTGAGCCAGGTCCGAGCCCACCCCGGCTGCCCCCTATCCCACGTCACTGGCCTCTTCAGGTGGAGTCCACACCATCCTCCTTTCCTCCCCTTCCCGAGGGGTCCAGACCACCCCAGGCACATGGCCCGGACTTTCTGGAACAGCCCAGATTTCACATTTTCTCTCCTGTTGACCCCTTGAACATTTCTTGGACTTGTCAGACCCCATGTGCAAATTGTTAGCTTAGAAGTAATCATTGGGATCATAGAAGATCTTAGCAAATATTTGCTCTGTTGGCTGTTCCCAGGCCCTCAGAGGGTCCCCAGCAAACTGGCTCTTTCACGGAAGTTAGAGTATCTGAAAACGTCTGATGGAAAAATCAGAGACGTGTGTGGGCACTGAAGGCGGCTCTCAGAGAGTGCAGGGACAGTGCTCCGTGGGCCAGAGATGCGCAGAGGATTTGGAGTTGTCTGGAAGGAGCGGCCACGTCGCCAGACCTCTCTCCCTCCCTCCCTGACTTCCTTCCTTCCTCCCATCACACAATTACTGTGCACTTCCTGTGTTTCAGGTGCCGCGTTAGTAATTGGCTGTGGGATTATTCCTAGCCGCACCCCGCGTAAATGGAACCCAGCTCTGTGTCCTTGGGGAAAAGGTCAGGAAAGGACTGGGCCCGGCCTGGAACCTTGAGGACCCGAGTCTGTCGGTTCGTCCTGGAGTGCCACCTCCCTCTGCCACCAGCACCCGGGCTCCGTTCCTGGCTCAGTAGGCCCTGAATCGGGTGGAGAAGGAAAGAAGGAAGACCCTGCCTTCCTGATCAGCCCATGAGCACTTTGAGGGTGTCTTATATTATACATCTGTGTCTGCCCGACACTTAGCAGGTGCTCAGTTAGGGTGCTGAGGAACGGGGAATCTGTACATGGGCTGGGTGCGTTGCCCCAACTCTCCTGCAGAACGCGTGGCTTCTGGTGTCGTGATTTAAAGAATAAAGGTGGCAAAGGTCTGCTTGTGTGAGCTGTCCCCACTCCTGATCATAAACATGCTCTCTAACGACAGCTCCGGACTGTAGCCCTGGGGCCACCAGCGTGCTGGCAGTCCATGCCTGCGCGCAGTGTCTCTGCGGACTGATGCCGTTTTAGTGAGAAGGATTTACTGTTTTTATTTTTTCCCAGAGACATTACACATGAATCAAATAGCACATGAGATGATTCACTGGAGGTTTTCTTCCAAGTTTAAACAAACAATAAGAAGTTTTTCGACAGGTACGCTGAGCCGCGAGTGGGTCCCCAGCAGGCGTCTGGCTGGAGGCGTCCCCCACGGGCCGTGCGTCACAGAGGGGCCTTGCCCTGCAGGCAGAGCGTGTCAGCGTGCACAGAACCACAGGGAGGGCACGTGTGTCTCGCAAACACCTCTTCAGGCTAACGTCACTAATATTTCTTCTCACAGACGCCGAGATACATTAGAATGTGGTCAAACCTTATTCACTGGGACACATAAATTCAAAATTTGGAAATAGTTCATTTGAGGCCCATGAAATGAGAATTAGTCATCTCCTCAGGCAGACACCTGGCAGAAAGTTAGCTTTCTCCCACCTCCTGGGACAAGAGCTGGGTGAACGGATCAGCCAGACGAGATCCCAGGGAGAAGGGCAGTAGTTCCTGGTTCAGGGAGCAAACCTCTCTGGCGCTTCAGACGTTTTTTAGAGCTAGAACGTACCATGGGGACCACATTGTCCAAACCCTGTTTTGCTGACAAGGAAGGTAAGAGCTGTCAGGTCACGTGGCTTATTCACAATCACCCAGTCCTCCGACCCCACACTGAAGTTGAAAATGACAGATGTGCCGATAGTGGAGTCCTCACCTGCTCATCACGAATGCCCACTCTGCCTAGGCCTCACCCTTTACCTGGTAGAGAACTCAGAGGAAAATTTTCAGGTATTTTTTTGACTCAGACTTTATAAATTTGAACTGCCTTTCAAGTAATTAGTTTGAATTCCTAGGGTTTGGTGGTATTTTTTCTTCCTTCCCCTAGCTGCCTCTCCTCCCCACACCCTACATTTGTTAATCTATCCATGTGTCCCATACTATTCTATACTGCTTTATATTGTTAGTCCATTCATTGCCCATGAAGGTGCCTGGAGGGTAAAATGCCCAGCCAGAGCTGTGTAGCAAGAACCAGGTACTTGCTGGTGTAGTCTCCCAGAGGTCGGGTCTGAGTTATTGACGTCTGGGTGCTATGAGGGGCTCCTGTATCCCAGGACAACATCCGGAGGCCAGGAGGAGCGCCCCCATCAGCCCACCTCCCTAGCTGTGCCCTCCCCACGCTTTTCCAGCCATGCCCTCTGGCCCCCGATCACCCTGAGGGTTCCTCCTGGAACGCCTCTTCCACCGCCTTCCCTGGGTGAGTGTTTCCCAGCCCACCTGAGCTCAAGAGTCAGCCCCGGAGCCTCCCACCTGCCTCAGCAGAGCTCAGGCCACAGCACGCCTGTCTCCGTGCCAGGCCCACGGTGCTTTCCTCTGTGCATCTTCAGGTCCTAGCACATAGGGTGTCCGCATAGACTTAGGGACACGGATAGCAGCGGGATGAATGAACGGATGGGCAACGTGGCCCGTGTGATTTTTCTCTAAGAATAGAAAATTCCCAGGAGTGAAATCCTGGTCATTCTATACCCTGATGTGTTGGGAAGGCCTTCACTCTGACAGCACCCCTCTCCTTGCCTGGGTGGGGACCACGCCAGTGAGGGGAGAAGGGGGTGCAGTTCGTGTGTGTGTGTGTGTGTGTGTGTGTGTGTGTGTGTGTGGAGTGTATGGTATGGGTGTGTGTGTTGTGTATGCAGCGCATGTGTCAGTGTGTGTCCATGGTGTATGTGTGTGCACGTACACACATGCACATGCCTAGGCCTTCTCAGCGTGCTGGGGTGCTCTGGGCAAGTCCCAGCCCTTCCCCCCAGCGTCTGCACACTGCACCGTCCTTCTGTGCGTGTAGACGGAGTCTACGTCCCCTTTCAAATGGGCCCAAGCCAGTTGGCAGCACAGACTCTCCAGGAGACACCTGCCCCGAGAGAAGAGACCTTCCCGCCCGCTCCAGGCCGGGCAGGCGCTGAGCAGCACCCACAGGTCCGCGGGCCCCTTGCTGGCCCCAGGGCTGGAGCCATTCCCACACCTCGGGCAGCGCGCGCTTGCGGAGGACTCTCCACTGCCGTACGACTGGGCTTCTTCTGCCGTCCCTTTTCCTCATTTTCTCCTAGAAAAGCAGGACTTGGAATTTCACTGACCCCACCCCAGCTGGATGTGTCCGGGTCACTGAGATCCCAGGCTCTGTGCCCACTGGGCCCAAGGCTGCCAGCAAGGAGGGTCTCCAGGAAGTGCAGGGAGACCCACCGAGCCCGCAGCTCCGCAGCCTGGCCGTGCTCAGTGTCTGATTAAGTTCATTCGGTGTCCCCGGGGTTTCCGTTATCATAGCAGCTGTGACAGTACCGCCGCACGTTTGTCTGATGCTTTCGCTTGGTCAGAGTCCTTTCACAGCTTTCACTTCCCTTTATCCTCGTGGCTACACCGTGAAACCAGAGGGCAGGGACTGTTATTCCCGTTTTATAGTTAGGGAAACTGAGGCCTGGAGAAGTTACGAGACAGCTGAGCCCAAGACCATAGCAGAGAGGGGAGGCTGGGAGGAGGCCGCTGGGCCATGGGGTCTGGCTGTAACATTGCTGCGCAGCCCTGGCCCCTCCGATACACCCCCACCCTGACTGCGGCCCCCGAAGCTGGCATTCTGCTCCCATTTCACAGAGGAGCAGACAGAGGCTTGGTCTGGAGCATTGAAAGTAGGAACTCTAGCATGGCCCTGCCTAACCCAGGGTCCGGCTCGGCACCAACCCTGGAGAGCTACCTGTCCCCCGTGTCCCCTCCGGGGGGTGCTGGCCACTGGCCAGGGCAGGCTGAGTCACTGGTCGAGTAGAGCCGTCCCTATAGTCTCAGTTCCGCTCCTGATGGGGTGAGACGTTGTCCTCTGGGGAAGGGCTGCTGCTCACCCCCTAGCCCGGGTGTCACAGTGGAACTGCAGACCTAATTCTGCCATCTGATGTGTGGCTCTGCCCACGCGGGCATGGTTCAGCCCTTGAGTCACTCACAGCCAGCAGGGGAAGTGGGAGGGATGTACTCCAGGACGCCTAGCGGCTGGCGGGCCAAGTCACCACGCGTCATGAGTATAGCCGGGCCAGGGTGGGGCCTTGATGAAGGACCAGCCCCGCGGCTCTGGGCTCTGTCCCACCCAGGGCTGACCACACGCCGTGTCACATCGTGGGGGATGGAGAGGGGGCCTCTGGGCTCACAGTCGGCCGTCTCCAGCCTGCTGTGCTGCTCCAGTTTCCTTCAAAGAGCAGTTAGCTTGTGGTCCATGGGTCCCTGAGGATAAGAAGTTGAGTGATTCAGATGTTTATTTGCTTCAACTTTCAAATTTTTATTGTATGGTTGAACAGTAACGGAGTCCTGAGCCCTCGACTAGTTAAGTCATCCGGAGTGTTTCTGCGGAGCGCGGCCCGTCAGTGCGGAGGGCGGGGCGCCACACGCCCCCAGCGCCTCTTCTCTCTGCCCGGGTCAGCGCCTCGTTGCGACCACACACTCGTTGCGCAGTCGCACTCCGTGCTGACGGTCCCAGCCTCTGTGGGTGTGGGACGCTGTCCCCTCCTGGCCGAGTGGGATTCGAACACCGCAGGACACAGTGTTCTTTGTGCCTGGCCCCTGCCGTGCCCTTCGTCCGCCCCACGGGGAAAGCTCCCGGAACCTTTAAGCCCCGGCTCAGACCTCGGCTCTGCCACACCCCGGCTGACCGCGCCGCTCTGCGCCCGAGCTCCGGGGCCTGCGTGGAGTCTCCTTAGGTGCGTCACCCCAGTTCATGGGCGCACATAGGGCCGGGGGCACTTAACGGGGCACCAGAAAGAGCCTCCGTGTCTTGTCATCCAGGTGTCCCCATGCCCAGCATGGCGCGGGCACTTGGAAACCATCGAGGTGTGAGTGAGGGAATGAATCTAGAGCCTTCGCTCTCCGCCCCAACCCCGGGCCTGTGGCCAGAGCTGCACACCTGGATCCCACCTGGCACAGGTGCTGTGTGGCTGCCCCTTGCCTGGCATCCGGCACCCTCCGCCTCTGCAGAAATGTGGAACTCACGTAAAGAAAAGACATACACTCAGTGTTTGCCTTCAGAGACATCCCATGGTCTCGATTTGGGTCCTGCCTTTGAGTTGCCTTTTCCTGTTGCGTTGGCAGGTTTCGTAAGGGGAAGGATCATTCTCTTGGGCGTTTTCTTTTCCTGTGCCCGCTGGGGAAGCAGCTTAAAGGGCTCCTCCCTGAGAGGCTCGAGTTCTAGTGAAGTCGGCTCTAAAATGAGGCCTCGGCACCAGCCAAGTGAATGATCTCACTGGAGAGTGGCGAGAAGCCCCCACCCTGCCCCTGCCCCGCCAGCTGGGGACCATATAGCTAAGCTTTACAGGGAGAGGGAGACTGGCAGCAGTTTGGCGAATGGACCCCCCAGTCTGACACACCCCAGAACCTCTGCTGCAGCTGCTCCCGTGCCAGTCAATGGAGATTTCCAGAACACTAAGTCTCCGTGTGCCCTCAAATCTGAGCAAGAGAGCACTTTACCATCCTAACCCTCACCTTCCTTCTGACTTCCCTAATACAGGAAGAGTCACAAAATGTCACAGCAAGAAGGATCTGAGAACAAAATCCTTTGTTCATTCATTTGTTCATTCACTCAGGCACTGTACTAGGCCCTCGAACACACAGCCAGTAATTCCGACATATTTATTGAATACGAATTGTGTTGCAGGCCCTGTTTTGGGTACTGTAGGGTTACAGTAGTGAACAAAAGGAGCCAGTACGTCAATAAATGCATAAATATAGGGCCTGGTAGTAGGAAACGCTATGGAAAGGGCAGGTAAGGGACCAGCACGGAGGGTTGATGCTGCTGAGATGGGTCCTCAGAGGCAGCTTCGCCAAGAAGACCGTTGAGCAAAGACATGAACATGGTGGGAGTGAGTCTTGCAGATACCAAGGGGATAGAGAGGAAGGGAGAACAGGGAGGTATCGGGAACTGCAAGTGCAAAGGCCCTGAGGCTAGAACATGCTTAGGTTCTTGGACTGATAAATGAGGTATTCTCTTTCCTCGAGGAGCTCACAGTCTAATAAAGGAAAAAGACAAGCAAACGATGTAATAAAAGTTCAGGTCATAATAGAAAGTGAAAAACGCTGTTGGAATGCAGAGGGAACAGCAATTGCAGGGGCTGGAAATGCATCCCCAGGGAGTGACATGTGCGTTGGGCTTTGGTGGATGAGTAAGAGTTCGCCGGGGGCTGAGGTGAGCACGCCACAGGGATAAACTCATATTTGCAGAGGCTGGAGGTGTGCAGGGCGAGCCACCCACACGTTCCTCTTCCTGTTGCAGTAGCAGTTTCTGCGAGAGAAAGAACATTCTCTTGGGGATTTCCACCTTGGGAGAGAGGAAAGTGGGGCTGGTCAGGACACAGAGGGGACTTCGCGCCTTGCCGGCTCTGCCTCACGCCCTCTTTCTTGTTTTTTTAAAGGCTTTTGGGAGTCGTGGGGATTTTAAGCTGTGGGGATGGGTACCGAAGTCAGGCAGGCTTCAGTTGGATTTCTCAACAACAGGTCACTGGCCTGGAGCCTGTCCCTCAGGTAAAACACTGTGATGCAAGAGGTTTCAGGAAGACCTCCAGAAACAGGCTCGAGGGCAGTAGGTGGAATGTGGATGTGGGCACACCTGGAGCCGTCTGCCCAGCGCTGTTACTAACCTCTTCTTTCCCGAGACCTGCCGCAGCAGGTTGCTCTTATAGCTCCCAAGAGGGGGAGGAACACCCCTCCTTCTGTAGCCTCTCCCCCTCGGCCTCAGCCTTACTGGGGTCAGACCCGGGGTCCCCACTGCAGCTGGGGTCAGACCCGGGGTCCCCACTGCAGCTGGCCTCTAGCGAGTTCTCAGGCCCTGCCAGCTGACAGAAACTCAGAGGTAATTGTGAAATGCAAACACCGTGATCTTTCATTCAAGGGCAGGAAGGAGTGAAATAAACAAAGGCTACCACGAGGTGCTAATGAGCTTCAAAGGGGTCCCAGTTTGGTAGCTCCAGATCCGGGGTCCCTGGTATCATCCATGGGACACTACCTGTCCCCAGCACCTGCCACTAGAAATATGAGAGCCACATGCATGCATCATTTTAATTTCTCCTGTAGTCACACTGAAAAAGTAAAAAGAAACAGATGAGATTAAAACTTGTTTATTCAACCCATTATATCCCCAAATGTTATCATTTCACATGTAATCAAGATAGAAAAAGTATTAATGAGATATTTTACAGTATTTTTTCCATATTAAGTCACCAAAATCCAGTGTGTAGTTTACATTATAAGGGCACATGCGTGAGTTCAGACTGGCCACATTTTAAGTGCTCAATAGCCACATGTGGCCGGCAAGAGCCCTGGCTTATAGGTGGGGAAACTGAGGCATCCGTGAGGGTGGCAACAAAGCGAGGTGGAGGCGTGGCGGGGACGGGGTCTCAGCTCAGGGCCTGGAGCCTCCCAGCTGTGCCCTCTAGCGTCCACCCAGCCACACTAAAGCCTGGACAGCCTCAGGTCCTGGCAGCCGGTACAGCACCCGGGACAGGACCAGCCCTTCCTTGGAGAACTATACTGGAAGCCAAGGCTGCAGGAAGCTTGACTCTCACGTGCTTATTTGGCGGAAAGAAGGACACGGGTCCGAGTTGCTATGAAAAGTACGATCGGCCCCGGAACAGAGGCTTAGCCATGGGAGTGTACGTCTGTGGTCACCGGGAGGAATGACTGGGTCTGGTGCTGCACGAGAAAGAGCATGAACCCATCTATTCTCCTCCTGCCGCTTCTGCCTCCCGCCTGCTGTCCCACCCCAGACGGAACCGGCTCTCACCTCCAATGAGCCAAGCCCCGGCTGGTCCCTTGAGGTAGAAATTCACAACGAACGCCCCTCCGGTCTCTGCCTGAGCCTTGGTCTTTTATAAGGAGTTGGTGTCCCCACCGCTCCGGTCGCCTTCCCTCCAAGCATGTCTGAGTCTGGTTGGCCCAGCAAGCTTCGGAGATCTGACTGACGGAAGCATTTTGTAGCAATGGGATAAGATTCGAGGCGCCGTGAGCCGGCACTGAGCTGGATTAATGGGCATTCGAGCACTCGGTCCCCCGGAGCCTCCCTGAGCAGCTGCTAGAACTGCGCCTTTAAAAAGGCTTTAATTTACAAGCAATACCGACTTGGGTTAAATATTTTCATAGGGATCCCCAGCTACATGTTTACATTTCTTTTTCTTCTCTCTCTCTCTCTTTTTTTTTTTCAATTTAGCACATTAAGAACAGTAACAGTAACTGAGAAGCAGAGAGATGGATACAAGTGCTATATTAACTCCCTCCCCCGTGTGTTTGTTACTGTGAATTAAAATGTCGTCTCTGATGCTCTCAGAAGGCTGTTACTACTCTGACCGAGCCCTGCTTGAATATGAAGCTTTTACAGCTGAGTGGGAGATGGCTCTGCCTTACAATAGATCGCCCTCCCCTGGGACCCCGATTGCTCACCCCACCACCCTCCTTGGAGATGAAAGTAAGACTCTCTGATAATGAAGACTGGGTTTGCCTAATTACCGGACCCAGGTGGCCATTTCTGCTGGGAAATGTGAGTGGTGGCGTTTTGTCTCTGCAGAAAGGCTTTTCCTGTCAACTCTCTTGCCAGACAGCCAAGCGTCAATAAGATCGGCTCGTTTGCTTAATTAATAACGGGAGTCACCACGGCGTGCAACGCTGCACCCATCCCCTGTTCCTTGTAGGGTGGCTTGCATCAAGAGAGCTTCCAGGAGAGAGCTAAAACGAGGGCCTTCGCATTAAATATTTCATCTGGGCCTTTGTTAGGGACACGCAGGCTGTCCTGGTGAGTGACTGCGAGTGCGCGTGTGGCTGTCGGCTTTCCTTGGCATTCTTGGGCTCCATTAATAGGTTCATAAAAGTTACAGCGGGGAGGCCATCTTGTGAAACTGTCCTAGCTGTCAGTTTAACGGCCAGGGAGGCGATGGACACCAGCTGAGAGCACCTTGGGTGGCCTCTGCTGTTGCTCCTGGGTCTCGGCCCAGGGGACTTACAGCACAATGGGCAGGAGGCAGACTCTCCATGCGGAGCCCTGGGGCCACAGCCTGTCCCACCACAGCCTGGGTGTCCCTAAGGTGCAGATGACATTGCCTCCTTCTGGCAGAGCCAGGTGTGGCCCTTCTCAGGTTCTGGAATTTCTGCCGTGTCTTCCTCAGATGTGGCCTGTGGGGACCCAGCCTCCAGTGACCTTTAAAATCCTCTGTCATTCAGTCACGATTCCAAGTGCCTTCCTAGGTGAATGCCTACTCCCCCGGGCATGAATGACCCCTCCTGGAACCCACTTTGTGTCCCTTTGTATGCCCCCTCTGATTCACTGTGCCCTAAGCAGCCTGGGGAACCAAAGAACAGGGACCTGCATTCCAGCCCCGGCCTGGGATTGGCACTCGGAGGGCCCAACGGACTGGAATACATGAGCACCCACCCCACACCTAGCCTGGCACCTGGCCCCGAGGGCATGCCCAGGTTTCAGTTTCTCTGGGGAACCATCCTCCAGGCCCCTGTGCAGGGGTCGATCCTGGCCAGCTCCATGCTTGCTTGGGGTGGAGGAGGTGCGTTGGGAGAAAGCTCTTTCCCTGAACTTACCCGATTCTGTTGCTTCACCCAACTTCCTCTGGGCCTGTTGTTCCCCTGAACAGAAAATGCTTCCCCTCTTCTTTGGTGGTGGAAGCAGGGGCCGTCATCTGCTGTGCTAGGTGGAAGGACGGGGCTCTATATGGGTCGGGGTTGGCTGACTGCTATAACAGACAACCCCAATCTCAGTGCCTGGCGCGATAAAGATGTATCCCCGATCGGGTTACAGTGGGATGTGACTTTGGGTAGGGGAGGACTCTACTCCATGCCGCACTCAAGGACGTAAGCGTCCTCCTTTTAGCGGGTCTCTCGCTGCGCAGCCACCGGGGTTCCGGGGAAGAGTTAAGTCCCGACACCCTGAGGCATCATGGCATGCAGTGAGTGACTTTCCTCCTGGGCATCTAGAATGACACCGGCTGCGCAGCGTCCCCAGGCGTGCTGAGGAAATGGTCATGCCAGTCGTGTGCTGGGCTGGGGTTCAGATGAGGAAGCCTGGACAGCACCCCCTGGGGCCCCCGAGTCCTCCCCGGGACACTGCGTCCAGCTGGCCAGCAGGAAAGAGTGTGGAGGTGGGGCTGCCCCGGGGCTTGTTGAGGGCCAGGCCGGAAGTGTTGGGCATCACTCGTCCACATCCCGCTGGTGAGAGGGCAGTCACGTGGCCCCACCTGGCTGCAAGGGAGGCTGGGAAATGTACTCTGGCTGCATGCCCAGGAGGAAAAGGCAACAGGGTAAGAGGGGCACATAGTCCTAGAACGAGGGGCTTCGGCTGTGGGGCTGGGGGTACCTGGCTCTGAACAGCGCTGTGTGTCTCCCTGCGGTGTATTTCGTTTTCCTCGGCTGCCTTAACAAAGACCTACAAACTAGGTGGCTGAAAACAAGTTTGAGATCAAGGTGTCGGCAGGGTTGGCTCTTTCCGAGGGCTGGGAGGGAAGTTCACCGCTCGCAGCCCCGGGTGTTCCGTGGCTCGTAGGTGGCTGTGTCTTCTCTCTCTCCGCACCGTCTTCCCTCTGTGTGTCTGCACCTGTGCCCCAAGTCCCCCTTTTCATAAGGACACGGTCGCATTGGATTAGGGCCACCCTGATGACCTCCTCTTAACCGGATCGTCTGCAAAGACCCAGTTTCCAGATAAGGTCACACTCCCAGATCCTGGCTGTCAGGTCGTCAACGTCTTTTGGGTGCACACGATTCAACCCACACTTCTGGGCCTGAGGACAGAGAACTGTCCCAGTGAGGTGCGCCCTGGGCACCGTGCAGTCCTGGGGGACACAGCCCTGCCCGCCTGAGGGCAGCTCTCTGGACACAGAGCTGTCATCGTCCCCCAAGGCCACACCGGAAGGACCTGGAGCTCCTCTGGAGGAGGCCCGAGAGCAGTGCCAGGACTAGCAGAGTCGAGAGCGGACCTGTGCACACCTGGTCCAGGGCTCTTCCGATAGGACAAAAATCCTGGCAGCGTCTTGCTTGTTTTTCCTCTTCTGTCAGACATTTTGGTGGTAGCAATATTTTGAGTTTTTTATATTTCCCTTTGTTTTTTATGTAGAAATCTCTGTGGGCATTTTCTCTTATTAATTAACTGAGTTTCCAAAGCAAATTAGCTACATGTTAAAACCAGGAATTCTCAAGCCTTCCAGAACACGCTGGCAGGCCAGTGTTACCCCAAGTCCCAGGTGGATCAGAGGGCTGGACGGTGGCAGCAGGGGGGGATCCCCTGTCTGTACATGGTCCTAGGCCTACTGTGATCCCTCAGCCCTCCGTGGAATGGGGGCCATGTTTGTCCTCGTTCGGGGGCAAGCCAGCTGTAGCTGAGAGGCGCCTGCCATGGCTGCGCGTTCAGGGCTGGGCTGTCCGGCTGGCACTTCCCGCAGTGTAGCCCCCCAGCACCCGCCCCTGCCTAGGCTTCCCCTCCCTGGTGCAGCTCCTCACGCGGAAGCAGAGGAGCACGTTGCAGAGAGACTGGCTGGTTCCCACTTTTTAGGATCACCCTACCGGTAAAGCAGAAAGCAGAGGTCGTGAGCCTTGACTGTGTGAAAAGAAGTTCCCAGGACAGAGGCCAGAGGGAGGAGAGAGAAATCAATAGCTCGGTCCTGCAGGGAGGGGACCAGGAGCGCATCCTCAGGTGTCCTCAGGGTCAAGAAACAGAGGCTCGGTTATTATTATTGTTGTTTTTGTGTATTTATTCTTTGAATAGGAAATACACAGAGCTCAACATCCTAAAATTGCAGAAGGGTTACCGCAAGTCCCCGTGCCCCAGCCGTCAGAAGTCCTTCCCGAGGCACGAGCACACACCCACGTGCGGTTCTCTCCCTTTTCATAAACGGCAGCAAACTCTGTTCACACCTTCTTGTTCACTTAAAAATACATCTTGAGGATTATTTCTTACCAGTACGTGATGCTGGGCATCTGGGCCATTGGTTGTCACAGACGAGGTGGCAGTGGCTGCCCAGTTATTTGCACAGGTGGAGGTATCTTTAGATCTAAAGTTTCTAGAAGTGGGACTGTGGGTAAAGCGATGCGCGTTTGTAAAAGTGCCCCAGGGTCACTGTGACTCACAGGCCTCGCGGAGAATTGCCCATTTTTTCCTATTGGCATTCGGGACGTCACTTACTGCCCAGCACTGATTTCAGATCCTCCTCCCCGCCCGGGGCAGTTTATTAAAGGCAACGTAAAGGGAGGAGGACACCCTAATAGTTTCTGGACACCTCTTCTAAGGATAGAAACATAATGCAGTGCCCGAAAGAGAAAAGAACTGCCCTAAACTAAGGGCCTGGGGTGTGGCCAATGCGGCCCTTTGCCCGTGCTGGTGAGCGTGGTGAGGCTGGGGTGGGTTTTAATCCGAGCATCTCGTATAATCCCGCTGGGCACTTGACGGTACCTCATTCTGTTGATTTTAAGTTGCATTTTTTTCACATTTCCCCATTGACAAAGTCAGAATCTGTCTTGTCCTGATTTAATTGGAGTGTCTCGGTTTGCTTAGTAGTGGTACATAAAATAACGCCGCACCTTCCACCGGGGGTTGCTGGGGGATCTCGGACGTGCTGGAGCCCAGCGCTTGCACGTGGTGGGTGTACGTGGTCTCTCCAGCCCTGGGCACAGGACGTGCAAGGGCCATTGCTCAGCCCTGCCCCTTGGCTTCAGTGGCTTTAGGACCCTGGGCCCCCCGCTGTCCCCAGCTGACCCCGCTGTCTTGCAGGTGTAGTCGCCACCACCAGCCACCATGGGCAAGCAGAACAGCAAGCTGCGGCCCGAGGTGCTGCAGGACCTGCGGGAGAACACGGAGTTCACCGACCACGAGCTGCAGGAGTGGTACAAGGGCTTCCTCAAGGACTGCCCCACCGGCCACCTGACCGTGGACGAGTTCAAGAAGATCTACGCCAACTTCTTCCCCTACGGCGACGCCTCCAAGTTCGCCGAGCACGTCTTCCGCACCTTCGACACCAACGGCGACGGCACCATCGACTTCCGGGAGTTCATCATCGCGCTGAGCGTGACCTCGCGGGGCAAGCTGGAGCAGAAGCTCAAGTGGGCCTTCAGCATGTACGACCTGGACGGCAACGGCTACATCAGCCGCAGCGAGATGCTGGAGATCGTGCAGGTACCGCCGGCCACGCCCACCCCCAGCCTGTGCGTTCCGTACGCGACATCCAGTGCTTCCCAGCCGGGCTGCTACCTGGTGCACTTTCGGAAGGGAGCAGGTGTCCCCTGGCTGGGCAGAGTCTTGCAAAGAGCAACGATAAAGGTGACACTTACTGATCGCTTGCTGTACCTCAGGCCAGCTGGGCATTCCGATCGGTTTTCATCCTTCAGCCCTATGATACGGGTCATTCCCTACATTTCACACAACATGAGGCTCAGAGAGGTGAACCCCTGAGAATTACATAATTGCTGGGACCCTTGGACTTGCAGGAGGTGCCTGCCAAGACCTTGGGAAAGCCCAGTATTTGAGAAGGCAACATACAGCTTGTCACGTCCCCAGGAACGTGCAGTTATACAGTTGAACTGGAGCATTAGTGCTCACTCCGCACAGGAAGGACACCACTTTAGGAGGCCTCTCTCCTTGCCTTCGTGCCTGTCAGCAGCTTGAACAGACAAGGCTGTCTTCCAGAAAGAAGCCACGTTTCATCACTTGGCCAGGGCCTAGGTGTGCCACACAGAGTAGAGCCGCCTCTCCCTGGCCTCTCCCCCTGTGCCTCCCTGAGCCTGGGGGGCTTCTAGAATTCCTCAGAAGAGGCAGGCCCATTTGTAGGCAACTTCAGGGCTAAGCCTCCAGCAGCGGGCATTAAATCTGTGAACTCCTACACTAGCAGCGGCTGGCCTCTGGGGCGACCAACCCTAGATAGATGGTTTTTACACCGTGAGAGTAAATGAGCTCGGGCTTGGGGAACTCCGGTTCAGTCATCACTTCTGGCTCTGAGCTGTAAGCAGTGTGAAAGTAAGAATTTTGTTTCGTGGGAATCACCTATCCTAGCATCCTAGCCCACGTGTTAACCCTTTTCTTTGGGAATGGGTATGCCTGTCACTGGATGGGCAGATAGGCCAAAACTTAGAGGCACTGGTAGAACCGTGCGGTGCAGTGAGGAGCCGCTCTCGTCCAAATGGGATCTGGCTTTTAGGCCCCCAGACCAAGTCCCTAGAGCCCGAAAGCCCTCCCCAAGTGCTGTCTGGTGCTCCCTGGCTGGCTGGATGATGCTTCTCATGGGATACCTGGTTGCTACACCCTCCCCAAAATGGATTAGTGTGGCAAGTACCCAAAAAGCCCCCCAGGAGACCTTGAGGAGGTCTCGACTTTGCATTTGGCTTTGCCCCTGGGCAAGCTGCATGGGCCAGTCCCAGGAAGATGTCCTGAAACATGTGCTGCCCATGGTGTGAGGCCGATGGGAGCTGGGGCCAGGCCTGGCCAGCCCTGCCCCAAAAATGCAGATGAGGAGGGTACAATACATATCAGAAGCCTTAGGATTATTCTTATTCTTTAAATGCTTTGCTTTTAAGATATAAGAGCCATTCTTCGCCTGTTGTTTTAGAAATGAGCATATATATCCATCAAGCCACTTCCACACGGAGTACTCAGAAAATCCCACGGCAGTACTGCCCTGCCCCTGGCATGTTGCTCTGATCCGCTGCCTATCACTGGTCTCATCACTGTCCCCCCTGATGCACACACCTACGCCCACCACCAGCACAGGGACACCTGCCGCGGGCTGGGCCACTTGGGCAGAGACACACAGAGAGGCCAGCAGTCGTGCCGGGCAGTGCCCAACAGAGAAGAGGCTGGCGGTGTGCTCTCGATGACTTTCAGGGGCTCGGTATGTTTTGTTAATTAAAGTGTAACAGCCACACGGTAAAGTGCACACAGCTAAGTGGGCAGTGGATGGCGTTGTGAATTTCACACGTGCCTGCCTGTGGGACCACCACCCTCACTCAGAGCATTGCCAGCCCCCCAGAGACCCCTTGATGCCTCCCTGGCACCTTCCCACCCTGCCCTTCCAGGCAGAGGCCCTCCCACTGTCGCCGCCATCACCGTGGAGCCGTTGTGCCTGCTCCCGAACTCCGTGTGGACGTGGCCATCTTCCCTCGCTCAGCGTTCCAAGTGTGAGGGTCGTCAGTGTGGTTTCGAGGGGCAGGGAACGTTCTTCCCACTGGGAAGGGTCCCGAGGGCCACTGTGAGCATCCTGAGCCCTTGGGCCTTGCTATGGGCTGCTGGGAAACTCCCACCCTTGCCCGTCTCCCCAGGAGCATCGAGGTTTCTGAGCGCGCGCCCTGTGCTCTCCTTTGCAGGCCATTTACAAAATGGTGTCCTCGGTGATGAAAATGCCCGAGGACGAGTCCACTCCAGAGAAGAGAACGGACAAGATCTTCAGGCAGATGGACACCAACAACGACGGTAGGGGCCGGGGTGGGAGGGCCTGCGTGTCTGTATGACAGTGATGGCGGCAAAGGTGTATGTGGGATACCCCCCGCCCCCTGCTGCTTCTCGGGCTCCTATAGCCCCCAACCCTCCCCTGCCTGCCTGGGGTGGCTGTGCTGAGGGCAGGATGGGGTGCAGAGTCAGGGACACCATGGCTGTGTCCTGGCCCCTCTGAGCCATAATCTCCTCACTAGTAACAGGGGGTCCTGATATTCCGGGGGGTGTGTTTGGGGGAGGGGAGGTAGGTGTGCTGAGGACACCTGGGCCTGGAGAGGATGGAGTCAGAGGGTCCTAGGTCGTGGGGTGCTGGCTGTGCCACTCTTGCCATCATGCTGACATGTGGGACTCGCAGTGCCCCCAGGGTCCAAGGGGAACTCTGGACACACACTGCTGCTCCTCTGCCTATAACAGCTGTGCAGGACTCCAGAGCCATGCCACAGGAGAGGCAGGGAGGGTGGCACAGTGACAGGGAGGCTGTGCCCTGAGTTTCCCCGCTACATTAGCTGAGGGGCTCTGGTAGGATCCCAGCAGGGGCAGGCGGCCGTGGAGCCCGATGGCTCTGCTCTCCTGGCTGGCTTTGTCAGGGCTGCCGCAGAACCAGGTTGATTTTGCTTCTGAACAATAAAGAAATGTGACATTAAGAAAAGAAAATACTCCCTGGGATGTGCTGGAGATTTAAAATAAGCTAAAATACAGGCAAGTGTTTGTGAAGTCCAAAGCGCCCTGCATGGGTAAGTGAGAAGACCTGGTCACCCGGCGGGAGACGAGGGTTCCAGTGTAACTAAGGCAGCAAAAGCATTCCAGGCAGCAAGGTAACAGTTTTCAAAACACATTCACACATAAAAGGAGACAGCCTTGTGCCCGGAATTGCCTCGGGCTGATTTAAAATGTGTTTTCCACCTTCCAGTCAGTGTAGCAAGGCACAGACTTTGGATTCCGATAGACCCGTCCTGCCCCATGAGACGGGGATGAGGGAGACGGTCTCGCATGGAGGAGTCAGTGAGACGTGCCTTAGAGCCCTCGGCACTGCTCGTGCCCCGCAGTCGTGCTTGCTGTTCCTGATTTCACAGTGTCCCCAGGCAGCCACCAGGGTTGGCCTGACCCACCCCACGGAGGGCACCTTCCCAGGTTGCTTGTGAACTTGGATGGCGTGTTCCTTGCCAGTGTACCCTCTGGGAGGGGGTGCTTCCTCCTGTGAGCACAGAGGACCGTACGCACTGGAGCTTGGGGCGAGAAGGAAGAGCGATCCCAGAGAAGGTGGGGCCACAGGCAGGGTCAGAGCAGGGGGAGGGGGCGGCTCAGGAGCGAAGGTGTCCACAGCGTGTCCCCACTTCCCTGGCCACCCCAAAGATGCGTGGCTCCCCCAGGCCTCTGGGCTGGGCTGACAGATTTCTCCAGGGCACGAGTATCCTAAAGCCACCCTCTTCTGGTAACTTGTCCAGGCCACACATGTGGGACACCCTGTGCTCAGGGACCCCCCCGCCACCTGAACCCCTCGCCACCTGCTCTCTGCTGGGAGGAGGGGCAGAGCCCTCAGAGCCCTCCCAGGAAGCTCTGAGCTCCCACATCTGGAGGTCGACCTGGGCTTGGAGGGCCTGGGGTGCGTTGAGGCCGTGGGGGCCCTTGGACTCTGAGGCCCCACACATAGCCAGGGGATGCCGCTGCTGCCTCTACCCCGAGTGGCCCGAGGTGGAGGGGAGGCAGTGGCCTGCAAAATTCCTCACCAGCCGTAAGGAAGGCAGCAAGGCCGGCAGCTGCTCTGGTGTAGCGGAGGGTCCTGGGACCCTCTCTGCGGAGGTGCTGGCTGCCCTCCCCTGCCCAGCCCACCCCTCAGCCTGGGCGTCGTTTGGTCTCCCGTGGGGCTGGCAGGCTGCCCAGGCCTTAGAGGCATCAAGTTTATGTCCTGGAAGAGGCCAGCCTGCCTGAGCCCCCACCAGGGCCCACGAGGACGGGCGTCCCTGCCTGGCAGTGGCGGGAGGGGCTGAATTCCTAGGTGGAGCCACTGACCGAATGCGTCCTCCCTCCGGCCGGCGCTGGGCTGGGCCCCTCAAGTGCATCCTCCTGGTAGCCTTTGAGATGGGTGTTCCTGTTTTCCCGCTTTCAAGGGGAAGATCCTGAGACACAGAAACGTCAGCGGCCCTCCACAGCGACAGAGCCCCTCCCGCGCCTCCCCTCCGTGCCGGGCCTGGCTGCACGTGTCTGGGCGGTGGCCATGAAGCGCACTCACGGTCCCTGCGACAGCGCAGAGCCACAGAGGCGCCCCAAGGCCCAGGCTGCCAGGGTGCAGAGTCCACCCTAAACCTCTGTCCTTCACCAGCTGGGGCAAGCAGGGCCCGGAAGTGTCACTAGGATGTGGCCTCCAGAGGTGCCTCTCCCACCCTCGGGGCCACGTCTGAATGGGCAGAACTATCAATGTGTGTCCTGCGTGTGGAGCAGCAGAACACGTGCTGGGCGCCCACAGCTTGGGCTCAATACAATGAGTACGGGAGAGGGCACAGGTGAGCCGAACGCCTACCCAGCCCCGCTCGGCCCACGGATCTCCACCCCGCCCAGTGCGGAGTCACCCGAGCCTATGTCCTGGGAGAGGGCGTGTGTGTCACCAGCCCCGGTTCCTCTGGAACTCACATTTCTACGGCACTTTCGTTTTAGAAACCACTTTCCTACCTCCTGACTTCAGACGGAGCAGGGTCTGTGGCGAAGGCGGGAGCGTGGGCGAGGGGCCCAGCCGGTCCCTGCCGTGGCCAGTCCACATTGTCTAGTCCTGCTCTGCCACGCCGGGAGATGGCACAGAGCTTGATACTGGGCCCAGCAGTGGGCAGAGCTGACGGGCAGGGTGCCCCGGGCAGTGACTTCAGGGCCAGGCTCAGGCCACCCGCCCAGCGTGGCTTCTCTTCCCTGAATTACATGTGGGCCAGGGGCCAGTGCCATATTCTTTCTGCGCAAGGCACGCGCTTCTTAGTAAGCAAAATGCGGGGAGATTTCTGAAAAGATTTCAATCCCCTGTGGAGTGAGTGGAGCCTGGACTGCAGCTTCGAGAAGGATCAGGACTGTGGGACGTCCCTGCCTTGAGAGTTGTCACCCTCTTTGGAAGTGTAGAGAATGATGAGCGCTAACACGGTTTCTCCTGGTCTGCCCCACAGGCAAGCTGTCCCTGGAAGAATTCATCAAAGGTGCCAAGAGCGACCCCTCCATCGTCCGGCTGCTCCAGTGCGACCCCAGCAGCGCGAGTCAGTTCTGAGGGAACAGGCCTTTGGACGGTTGCAGAGAAACACAGGCTTGTCTTGCCGTCTAAGCTTTGCTTGCAAAAGTGGGTGCCTCCGCAATCATTCCTGCCCTCCCGGGCCCCAGGGCCCAGGCGACACGTCGCACCTGCCCGGCCCGGCCGGCTGCGCCTCCCTCCTCCGCCCGACCAGTGTGACGTTCCCCTCCCCGCGCCCGGCCTGGTCCCTTCCAGGGCGGCTCCCAGGGATGTGATTACACGCAGGGTTCATGTGTTCCTGGCTCCGGGGCCCCACCCTGCCCGCAGGGAGCCCAGAGAACACCACCGAGGAGGATACTAGGCAGGACTTCCCAAGGTCGCACCGAGGCCAGCTAATTTATTCTGTGACCACAGGTGGCTCTGTGGGGCCGAGGCAGAGGGAGAGTGGACAGGCGGGCCCCTCCCGTGCATGGCCGCACCCACTTTGTTCATTTTCTCTGACCAAAGCCGCTTGCACGTACATATACTGTGGTCTCCTTTCTTTTAATATATAAATTATACGTATGGTGATGTGAAGTGTAACTTGTAGGTCCCGTATTTAATGCCTCCGGTTGCCTTTGAAGCGTGTCCCCCTCGTGGCCCGTGACCCCTCGAGCCCGGTTGTTTTGTGGTCTTCGCGCACTCTCCATCTGCCCGTGTCAAAAGGAAATGCATGCGTGCCCAGAGCCGTGGCGATGCTAACGTCCGTGTAGTGAACACAGGCGTGCGTGTGCGGTCTTTCCTCCCTGTTGATTGGTCTGGCATCTCCGGTATTAAAGTGATAAAATAAACGGCATTGTCTGAGTTCCGTGTCTGCCCATGAGAGTCCCCGTTCCGCTGGCCGTGGCGCCGGCACTCCCCGGGCAAGGTGGACTCGGCCGCGTCCAGCTGCTGTTGGTAAACCCGCCGCTCCTGTGTTCCTGCAGCCGTCACTGTGTCTATAAATCTTGCGCAGCCTGTTCTTCAATATCTGCCAAATACCAAGAAATACGCGTGGCAATAAAAGATGACTATTCTTGGCAGATCTGACTGTCACGCTTCCGCCTCCCTTCCTCCCTGCC
>RJWJ010028890.1:0-21057 GCA_004363605.1 Indri indri | reverse complement strand
TCCTGGGCTCAAGCAATCCTACTGTCTCAGCCTCCCGAGTAGCCGGGACTACAGGCATGTGCCACCATGCCCGGCTAATTTTTTTCTCTATATATTTTTAGCTGTCCAATTAATTTTCTTTCTATTTTTGGTAGAGACGGGGTCTCGCTGTTGCTCAGGCTGGTCTCGAACTCCTGAGCTCAGAACGATCCGCCCACCTCAGCCTCCCAGAGTGCTAGGATTACAGGCGTGAGCCACTGCGCCCGGCCCAGTAATTTTTTTTATTTAGAGCAGGCAATTTCTTCAAATTACAAATTTCCATGTCACCTCCCCATTTAAAATGCTTACGATTTTTCCATTGCTCTCACGATACACACTAAAATTCTTCACATGGCCTACGTGGCCTCACAAAACCCAATCCTACCTTTATGTCCAATCTCATATTTCACCCTGCACTGTACTTTCACTTTAGCCACACTGGTCCTTTTTCTAATCAAGCACTCTGTTCCTACACCTGACATGAGATCTTTGCTCATGAGGTACCCTCAAACTGGATCTTTCTTCTTTGGTTACTCTTCCATCAACTCTTAATCAGTTGAATCCTTCTAATACTCTAATTTTGCTTATTTGATCATAGTGTTTGACATGACCATGTTCCATTGCATAACACTTTCACGATTCCTTTTCTTATATCTGCTGAAAATCTGTATTAATTCATACTTGAAATCTTCCTTTAAATTCAATTAATTTTGGTTAATACACTTATTTCAAAAAATGTTCAATATTATGCAAATAGAAAATTGATTGAATAAATTCACTTTCTTTGAATAGATGTTTTCAAAGTGGTTTTAAAAATATTACTTGGACATAAAACACTGTAGGGAAGTTCATGGAATGGGCTGAGAAGAAAACAGCGTCAACCTTCCTCCCATAGATTTAAAAATACAAAACCCAAGAAAGTCATCCCACTTACTTGGCCCAGATATCTATTCAAGGCCATATACTTTCTTTATGATCTCTACCTTCTCTGCAGTTTTATCAATTGGCTTGGTTCACTTGTATGAAAATAATCACATGCAAATTGTGTTGTTATGCTGTTTTCCCTATTTTATTACACTTTATGAGTGTAGTGCTATCCTTGGTCTATCTTTACATATTATACAGGGGAGAAGAACTATAGATAATAGACACTCAATAGATATTTAATTATTTTAAGTTAAAAATTAAAATTTCTTTTAATTTCAGGTCTTTCGAAGAATCTTAAGAAGACACTAATATTTCTGTATCATTATCTTAACAGCATCTTTATCTCACCCTAAACATCCCCCATGTACTTGAGTAGAGAATAGTAAGCATTTGATAAACACATCCTTACTGAATTAATTGCAATTCATTCATCATTAGATGGGAAATTTGTGCAATGGTTGTTAAAATAACCAAAGCAGTTTCATGATAATCATAAGTCATGTCATTCACACAAAGTGCAAATTAAAAGGAGAAATGCTATTTTGTGGAAGTAATTATAACCATGACAATACTGATCCCACTGGTCATTCAAAGTTCTATTGTCGAAGTTTCTTAATTTTAATGCCTTTATTATTCTAGTGAATAGTCAGATTTCATTTGCCACGATAGAGGCACAATTTTGTCAATCAGGCAAAATTCTTAATTATAATAAAGTAAGTACATAGCTAGAATATGTTTGGGAGAAGTATTCTTAGTAGATGGCTTTGTGAAAATTTAAAAAGTCTGATAAACATCAATACCTTTCTCTTAGAAGGAAAAAAACCAAAGTATTTTAGTTATGTACAGTGCAGTATGTCTAGTATTTCTTCAATTTTATTTTTAAAAAAGTAAAATAAAATCCAACCTTGATGAAGGCATAAGTTAATATATTAAATGTACTTCCTTAGAACACACAAACGCAGTCATTATAATTAAAAACATGTCTTTAGGGGCAGAGTTTATTAAATACAAACAGTATAATCTTGCAGACACTGTTTATATTAATGTTTTCCTATTGCATCATATCTAGTTATATCATTACAGCAATATAGATTTATGAACATAGTTATTAAGCATAATGAATTTGTAGAGCATAAAGCAAAAGACCAAAAAGATTTTTTAAAAAATCCTTCTTAGTGATAAAAGGCATACAATTAAAGAGGAAATACTCATTCTTTCATTTATGCCTGAAAAACTGATTCTTAAAAACTAAAGAATTTCAATCAGTTATAATCCTGGAAAGAATCTTCTATGCAAACTCTGGTTCCTTTTTAAAAAGCCAAATTTATGTATGTATGCATTTATTTATTTAATTTCAGCATAATACAGGGGCATAAATGTTTAGGTTACATATAATGCCTTTGCCCCACCCAAGTCAGAGCTAAAAAGGTATAATCCTCTTAACATATAGGTCTCCCCTATAATTGATAGGAATTTTTTTTTAAAAAGACAATTTGAAACTTACAGAAAAGTTGCACATGTAGTAGACAGGATTTTCCCCTCCCCAAGCTGTTTGAGATTAAATTGCAGAGTTGAGGTCCTATCAGCCTGGAATACTTTCCTGAATACAAAAACATTCTCATAAATAAACATATCACAACGATCAGAAGCAGGAAATGAACAGTGATATGTTACTGTCATCTAAAGCGTCTGATTCAGGTTTCACCAAATGTCTTAATAACACCTTTTCTAGCAAATACTCCAGTTCAGAACCACGAATTGGCTATAGCTATCATGTTTCTTTAAACTTTCTTGGTCTTGATCGATTCTTCAGTTTTTCCTTGACTCTTTGACCTTGCACATTTGAACATTATAAGGCATTTTCATTATATTCCTTCCATTATAAAAGGTCCCTTTGCTGGTGTTTGTCTGATTTTCACTCAGATTTGATTAGGTTACTTATCTTGGCAGGAATATTGCAAAAGTGACACTGTGTTCTCATTGCATCCTATCAGTTGGCACTTGATTTTAATTTTTCCTATAATTAATGATTCTGTTCTAATGAAATCAGGCACTCATGTCCCATTCCCAAATTTAGGGGGGGGGGAAGGTTTCAACATTTTATCATTATGTAGGGTATTTGCTTTAGAATTTTTGAACTTAGATAATTTAGTACCTCTATAAGATAATAGAATTTTCATTTTGTTTATAGCATGCTAAACATTTTTATCATAAAGAGATATTGAATTTTTTCAAATATTTTGTTTTCCTTTATCGAGTTTGTCATTTGATTCTTCTTCCTTCTGTTGACATTGTGAATAATATTGATGGGTTTTTCAAAGGTTTAATTAACTACATTTCTATTACTGAAATAAATTCAAATAGGTTGTAATGCACTGTCCTTTTTTATTGCTGGATTCCATTTGCTAGTTTTTTGTTTAGAATTTTTCATATCTATGTTTGTGAGAGAGATTGGTCTGAATTTTTCTTTTATTCTCCTTGTCAGGTTTGATTTTAAGGTTATGTGTACCTTACATAATGAATTTGGAAAATTTTCCTCTTTTCATTTTTTTGGGGGGGGGAGAATTTATATATGATTTGTAGCGTTCACTTACGAAACCATATGTTCTGGAGCTTTTGGTGAGAGGTTTTAAATTATAGATTCTAATTTCTCAAAACCATATTGGATAGTCTTCTCCTGTGTTCAGAAAAGAAAAAAAAAGAGAAAGCAGATCCTTGGACAAGACTTGGAAGAAGGTTATAATTAGTAAGATATCCTAGAACATAGAAGTATAGGAGTGGAGAAATTGAGAAAGAGGAGAGATTTCCACAAACAAGCTGTTAACCACTCTGGATACCTAGGGTTTGATCCCCTGGAAGCTGATACCTGTGAAGAATGTACCTGAGAGTTGTCTGCCTTAGTCCCGGAGATGAGAATTGTTCACCCATTAGCTTCTATCCACCCTTCGAATGTTGCCCCATGAGAGGATAACTTCCTCACACTTGTACTTCCGAGTTATCCACACTTTAGAGCTAAGCTGGTTTCTGCTGTGTGGTGACTGTTGTCTTAGAGAAACAAGGCAGAATGCGAGAGACGAGTTGTGTAGAGAAGTCAAGGTGTTATTACCACACACTTGGGTGGTCATGGTTGTAGCAAGGGTTATAAAATTCGACCAAGTGGAGGTAAGGCAGGGCAGAGGTGTTTAAAACAAAAATTATTCAGATCTTCTATATTTTATTTTGTGTCAGGTTTGCTTAAGTACAACCAAAAGAACAAACTTGATAACGGTGATTTTCTTTAGTATACCTTTATTTGGCATTTCACTAATTTCTGCTTTTGTTTTTATTATTGACTATGTTATTAGATACATAAACTTTTAAAGCCCTTTTTCTGTCATTAAATATTTTTCTTCATTACTCTTTTTTGTTTAAAATCTGATTTTCTCTGATATTAATATAGTCATTATCTTTTTTGATTTAAAGACTTAAAAATATTTTTACTTTCAATATTTCTATATTTTGTATTTAGATATTTCTCCTCTAAGCAGAATATCATTGATTTTTTAAAATCTGACAATCCTTGTTTTTAATTGAAATATTTAATTCACTTGCATTTACTATAGTTCTGGTATATTTATGTTTAAATCTAATATTTTCACAATTTTTTTTTGCTGTTTGACTCCTCTGATTTATATTTCATATTTTATTGCCTTTCTGTATTACTCAATTTTAAAATTCAGGTATTTTCTTTATTATCGTGTTTCCTTTATGTTCTTTAACAAATTTTGAAAATTATACTAGATATTACATGTCATATACCTGATTTATTACAATTATAAATTCATGCTTTTGCCGCTTACTAAACAAAGAAAAGACATTGAAACACTTCAACTCTGTCAGATTTTTCAAAAATTATTTTGTGTATTTTAATTTTTTAACAATCACTGAGGATCAGAAACAAGTTATTCCCAATGTGCTCTACTTGAATTTCTGTTTCAAAATTGTGATATAATAAGATATTTTTGAGTTTTTAAAAAATTCAACAATAAATAACTGGTACAGATTTTGGTACTGGAATGATGTACTGTCATAACAGAAATTGGAAGTATGAAACATTGTCTCTGAAAGTCAAAGATAAGGGGAAGCTGAAGGTCTTCAACAACTTGTGGTGAGAAAAATGCAGTGAGAAAATTATCACTGATGTGATGTATAAATTGTGACTACAATCTTTATAGACTTTGTTCTACTCGGTGTCTATATGGACTGTATTATACATTCATTTCATTAATGGATCCATGTGAAACTGAACTTAATTTTAGTATCAAGTCAGAATGCACAGCGGGCTTTCATCATCAGGAAGAAAACATAACATCAAACTGTCCATCAACTCTATGGTGGAATTATCAGTTCACCAACAACCTGTTAAAACTCATAATTATTAACATTTATCTTATTTAAACTTTTACTTTTTCAGTTTTCCCCTATATAACTGAGGCCAAATAATCTTCTGTAATTAACAAAAACAATGAAATAAATTGCCCTTTAAAATTATTTCTATATATTTCATTGCCTTAGACATGGGGATTCTTAGAAAATGGAACCTGAAACTGCTCTCTAACTTAAACAGTTTAAAATTATTATTTTACAAGGACAATGTAAACATTTTTCAATTTTTGAACATGAAAGTTCTATCAATTTGATAAATATCTACATCCTGATGTTGGTTTCTTTTTTAGAACTGATTGGATTCAGGTATATATATTAATAAGATAATAAAAATTTAGGCAATTGCTATATCGCGTCCTCATTGGATAATGCAAAAGCAGTGACTTGGCAGATGTGATAAAAACAAAATTATATAAACAATACATTGTTTTAAAAGATGAGGAAGATGAAAGTATTTCTATAAAAGATAAAGGATAATCACGAAACTTTAAGTGGAGAGTTCATTAAAAATTGATAGGGAAAGATGTATTGTTTGAGAAAGGATTTATGCTTTGAAAAATTAGTTATCCTCAAATATCTCAACAAATTTTAATATTATTCTGTGTTGAATAACTGAGTAGTGAGGCAAATCTTTGACCTCTTCCCATTCCTTAAATTTTTCTTGTTTAGTGACAGAGAAGCAGAAACTCTAATTAAACTAATCAAAAGACAGTTTAGGATGATGAATTTTGTTTACAGAAAAACTAGTGAAGCTGCACTGGTCAGAAAATAAATCATCGTCTAGTAAAAAAAAAATTAGTCAAAAGGACAAATTTCTCTGTCTATATTATGCAGAACATCTTTCAATAATTAAAATTTCTTCCTTCCATTTCAGCACATTTTACATTTTCTGCCATCTGCTTGGAGTAGACATAGTGCCGGTGTCTAATCAGCTAATGCACAGCATTTTTCACATGTAGACTTTTTTGAGTCATAAAGTGCCTTTAGCTAACAGCATAAGGGTTCACTGGTGTGATCAGATGTAGGGCTTCAGGAACAGTTCTCAGAAGAAAATGTGGTTACTTATGGTAGTCATAATTACTGTTTGTCAAATATTTCCAATACCTCAACCCCCAACTCCCCACCTTCCAGGCCCATTGCAGGATTGCACTGCTGTCTCCTGTGTTTGAAAATAGCTTGGTACCTAGTTTTGGTCAGTGAGACATAGGCATTTAATTGATGAAGTCAGAACTTAGCATGTACTTGCTAGAGAAAGAACTCTTAGAGCCTTCTTTTTTCCTTGATACAGGAGCCAACATAACATGCAATGGCAGCTACTCCATCATCCAGGGTCCCTGAGTGATTGCAATAAGCAGAGGTGCCATGATGGACATAGAATATGCACAAGAAATAAATCTTTGTTGCCTCAAGCCTCTGAGATGCTGGGCATTGTTTGCTACTGCAGTAGTCAGCAGCTCAAATATCTCAACCACATCACCAGTGATTTGCAAAGCAGATTTCTATCCTTGAGAGTATAGCACTCTGCTTTGGAGGAACCCAGTGCTGTATTATTTATTTATTTAAAGGCTCCAGTGATACATTATTTTGATGAAAAGATATTTTGTGTCAAAAGTTCCAATTTCCGGTGAATTTACTATCCCCAGAGCACCTTTATACCCTTATCACATACTCCAATTTCTTGTTTTCTAGCACCAAGAAAAATTCGTATTTTTGAATGATAGGATTAGAGCAGTCTCTCCTTAATTGTGGTCTACCATCAATAACACCACCATTAATGAGTTTTTCTAAATAAACATGCAGGGTCCCCAAACCTCACCCAAGACCTATTGAGTCTGAATTAAAGGAGAGTTGAGGCTGTATAGAAATCAACATTTCAAAGAACTTCTCTAGCTATTTCTGATATATAGCAATATTTGATAATCACAGCTTACCAAATATTTTTTATACAAAAAATTATATTTATTTAGAGTGCTAAAGTATCAGCCAACTCATGTAATCTCTAGCATTAAGAGAACTGATGACTGACAAATTTATAAAACTTGGACAATAAACAGTATCTCAGATGCCAGTGAAATCATTAACATTTTTATAGTCTTGAAATCTTGGAACAATTTTTGTGTTCGAATTAACTTTTTGCTTACAAACTAAATTGTTAAACTGTGCTTCTGTGTCTCTCTGTATCAAAGGCAGCAAAATAGTGACTAAGTAGACTTTATATAAAAATGCAATCAAATCTGTTGTAGAGTGACATGTTCAGGTTTTCTTCACTTGTGAGTCAACAAATTCTCAAGATACTCCTATCATTTTCTTTGTATGAGAGATATAATAATTTGCACCTAAGTCTTCCATTCACAGAAATATTTTAAGGACTACAATATAATAGCATCATGCAAATTGGTATTTTTCTATCATGGCAAAGTCTGTTTCTTGTACAAATCAGGTTAGATTTTACTAAAATTCTATCACACATTTGCAAACAAAATCTACATTACTGGCACCCTTGATGTCAGTTTCTCTCTAAGGCATCATTATCAAGTAGCATGGAATTGAATGACTGACCAGTGAAATTTTATTGGTGGGG
This sequence comes from Indri indri, assembly GCA_004363605.1. Lineage (NCBI taxonomy): Eukaryota > Metazoa > Chordata > Mammalia > Primates > Indriidae > Indri > Indri indri. Next base: position 13,106 of record RJWJ010028890.1, on the reverse strand, counting down.
AGAACAGATGTTTGTGCTGATACATTTTTGAAGTTTTTTTAGCATGCCACAATGGACACAGATATAATCTATTTACATACGTTATATATTGCCATGATAGGGAATTTTAAAAAGAATTAATCAGTAATTATGTGTCTACATGAATAATCTGGAAAAATCATTTCACGTTAATGATGGTACTTCAAAAAATATCCCCAAAATAACCACCCAGATGATCCTGTCACTCTTTCTGGTACAATAACATAACAGCTAATAATTTTTTGTTTATTTATTTGTTTTAATTTTTTTATAATTTTAGAGATGGATACTAAATATGTTAATCAGGCTGGACTTGAATTCCTGGGTTAGAGAATTCTCTCCTGCCTCAGCCTTTTGAATAGCTGGAACTGGAGGTGCACACCACCACACCCAACTTAACAGTACTTCTTTTGAACAGCAAGTGCTTTGCATAAATTATCTCACTTATTCCTCACAGTGACTGTATGGGATGCATACTACTACTACCTCTGTTTTACACAGGGGCAAACTAAGGCTCATAAAGGTTAAGTAAATGTCCCAATTTGTTTTTTCACTGTTCAGTTTAGTGTGTGACTTTCCCCTTCCCAGACTGAAAACTGAAAGAGGAATTATTCAACAGCTAGATGATCATTGATTCATATTGGCAGTGCTAATGTCACATTATATACATAAATGTATAAGCCTTTTCTACACAATAAAATTAACAAATATATCTTAGATTATAATATGTTAAAATGTAATTTTGTTCATGTCTTGAAGTAGCATTGATTACTCAGTTCAAATTCATCTTTTGATGATTTACTGATTGACATTTCTTAACGTTAAACCAATATGTATCAAGTTCCTGGTATGTGACCAGCAATGCTGTATGTGCTAGAGACGTATCAGTTCAACATAGTCCATTCCTTTAAGGATTTTATATTCTAAATGGTCAGCAGTCAGTGAAAATCGACATTAACAAAAAACATAATAATTTCTATTGAATGTTGTAAAGTGATAAGAGTTATGGAAAACACGAGGAGCAGAGAAGATTACACTGAATTAGGAATGCTGTGGGTGAGTGGTTTAAATTTATATTTTGCTATAAATTACAGTGCTCTCGAAGGTGTCATTGAAGGTCATTGAATAAAGACTTAAAATAGGCTGGGAGGAATGAGTTATGTAAAAATTTTAAATATCTGGCCCCATATAAGTGAGACACATTTAAATATATTGAAGTACTACTATATGTCTCTATTTCGTTAATTCTCCTATGCATTAAGTATTACATTATGCATTAATGTGAAGCCCTTTAAGGTCTCTGGCATGTAGTAAGTGCTTTACAAGTACCGACTATACTTGTCCTGTCCCACAATTCTTAAACATAAAATCTTGCATCCAGCAGACTAGAAATGTGTTTTAATAGTATTCATTCCAACTAAAACATCATTTCAACTAAACGTCATTTCACATAATTTTGCTGCTTTGGGAGATTTTCAGAAAAAAATTTATTTCCTGTAATTTTGTTTTGGAATTTTGCATATTATAAATTGTCTTTAGTACTTTTATTGAAAGCTTTATGTCCACGCATCTTCTCCAAAATTGATTATTTCTTGAGGAGATATCTGTGTCTATGTCATCTAATGGCCTGCAAGATATGAAATGTTTGATGAAGATAGTATTAATGGGGAAAAATGTTTTTTATAGTTGAAAAATAAATGCCTAGCTGAATGTAAACTAAGATGTTAAAGTTACTCCAAAATAAAGTATCTGAGACAAGATACTAAAGGTAAGTTAGCATTTGAACTTTTTCCCATGACCGAGATGCTAATACATTTCCTTTAAGTGATCCAATCCAAATTATATAAAGCAATTAAAAGATAACCAAAGAAGTTTCTGCATTTCTGGTTATCTTAAGGTATCTTCAATATTTGTGATTATAAAAATATATGAGTCACTTGATCAGTGTTGTCAGACATTCCATTAAGAAGTCTTAAAATGTATAAGTATTTATATCATAGATTTTTAAAAATCTATGACAAGAAAAATATTATTTCCTTCAAAACATACCCATTTCATGAGTCACTATACTTTACCATATAACTTATTTACTATTTTTGTAGGAGTGAAGCTCAGAGAAATTGAGAAATGCCTTAGTCACATTAAAAAAATTAACTGTTTCTATTGGAAAATTCATTGACTTTATATAACACTACAATAACATATTACAAAATTATGCTGTACTCTGACCTGGATTATAAAACACTATTTGGTGTACTTCAAATGAATGTAACTATTTATAATCTCTAATGTAGAATAGTTTCTGGAACAAAAAGGGTGATTATTTTTAATTTTGAGTGAACATAAAATATATCTTTGACTAATGCTGAAAATATTGCTTTCATTTTTATAACATTTAAGGTAGGAATTTCTGAGTCAGCAAATAAAAATAAAATGCAACCAGCAGCAAGAATGAACAGTAAGGACAAAATGTTTATAATGCTTTTGTTTTACAAATGTTCCAGGAAATGCTGCTTCCAACATGACTTGAGCAATAATGGACAACTGTATTAGTTAAGATGGCTTGTATCATTTTTAAATTAATCATAAAGTTGATTTCTCCAACAGCTCATAAAATACAAGTTTGATAGAGAGGTGAAATAGAAGTTTGATAGAGAAGTGTCAGTGCTACTTGCATTGATTTGTCTCATATTATTTTCTCCAGATAAACAAAGAAACAGAGTTTTATTGCCCACAAAAGCACCATGAATTATATTCATCAAACGGTGCAAGTGAGGTCTATATATACACTCTGTTCCAGTTTATGAAAATCTTCTTTGAAAATTACTAACTTGCAAACTGAGATATATTGAACATTTTAAAGGATACCTCACAGATTTTCTTAAAGTAGACAATTTTTCTCCTTCAATATTTAAATTAAAACTCATTTTTTCCCCCTTCCTCAACCCTTCTTCAGTTGCTCTTCATGTAACTTCAGGGATATAATAGATTTTATCAACCAATGTAGATTCCAGTAGCTAATACTTAAAGATATAAAACTTGGATTTGATTAAGTATTAAGTTAGAGTTATTTGTTTTTGTGTGGTACACTTTACAAATGATGACAACAAAAAACACATGAATAAAGACTATAAATCAAGTTTCCCCAAAGATGCCAATCATCTTCAATAGAAATTGTTATTTCTTTTCATTTATTTTTGGAGAAAATGTTAATATGAAACATTTTTTAAATTGCTCAAAAATTAAATTAGCCCTGACATTTTAAGATCAATAAAATAACATTATAACCTAAATATTATGAAAGTGCTTTAAAAATTTCAGAGGAAGAGCAATTTTTAAAAGAAAAAGTAAATCATTATAAATCATTGAGTCTCAGAGTTTTTATATAAAAAATGCCAGTTTTGTATAAAAAATGGATGCTAGTAATATGTTTAAGCAATAGACCAAGGTTCTTAAGAGGAATTGGAAGGAATTGAAAAGGATTTAGTGAAAAATTATGGAGAATTATCAGAGGCCTTGAAATAAGAATGTATGAAGAAAAATTACCCTATTGTGAGTATTCTAGCAGAATATTTGGGAGGTAAATTCTAAATGATATTTCAATGTGTAATAGAAGAATATCACAAGAATGATAATTACTCTATATTCTATTGGGATCTTAGTCCTGATACAACACAATTATGATGAAAAAGAATCTTGGTACCATAGACGTGAGGATGTAAAGGATAGGAATTATATACTGAAAGAATCAACTAAGAGAAATGAAATGATTTCTCTGGAAGCGTAAGTTTCATTACATTTCATATTGTCCTAAAAGTAATCTTTGTATACAAGCACATTCTATAGTGTACAGTTAAAAATGTTCCATTTGCCCCATAGTTCTTCTAGATCTTAACACAGAGTCTGAACAAAACTGAAAAGATTCCAGATCAAATCCATGTAGTACACCCTTCTTTCCAGCTATGTAAGAATTAGACATAGAAGACATCTCTGAGAAAATGTGTCACTGAAAGAATGTTCCCTCAACCTGATGAAACAATATCACATGCGTGCACACATGTAAACTCACCAACGACATCTGCAGATTGACTTTAGTTCATTCACTTGCTGATTCACTGATCAAGAATTAACTCCATACTCTATATTCATTTATTAATTACTTGCTTTAATAAGGGAGCATATCATTGTATTGGACCTGAACTAAATACCAGAAGAATTAAAAGTATGCTTGGTTTATACACACACACACACACACACATACACACACATACATATGTTTTACATATATGTTCACATATGCATATACATAAAAGAAAAAATAAAAAAGCAAATGATAATATTAATGATATAAAATGTACAAACACTGAGGATTTCAGAATAAGAAAATCTGTGTATCTGTGTACTGTAAGAAATATTCCTTATTGAGGCACTGGCTACTTGAAAGAGACATTAGAGGAAGTATAAAAAAAAATTTGGAAGATAGGAATTTCCAGACAGTCAAGAATGTATTCAGTGACTCACAGGTAGGAACAATCAAGGTTTCAACATTAGGTGATAAGAAAATTGGTTGGTAGGGGTAGATAAAATGAGATAAATGGTAAATACAGATTTACATATATAATATGTTATACTGGGAGAAACAATCTATTTTCTTCAATATTTTTTAAATAGCCAGTGATGGGTGATTTGGATGATGATAGTGGTGACAATGAAATGATATATCGATGACAGTTGCAATAATTTTGAGATTGAGAAGCAATGTGTACTTGGAATCCAAGACACTAATAGTTTGGCATGTTAGAAAAATGAAGAGAATGCCACAGTGTTGCAATATCTGGCAATAATACACTCCACATGGTTATCTCTTCATCTTTAAAAAGGCTTTTTATTTGCTGCTAATGTGAGCCTTGATATTTACAGTGCTAATTAAATTGTATTTTAAGAATGCTGTTTTTAGACTTGTAAATATTTGTTAATCTTAAATAAAGTATACAATTTCTCATGAATAGGAAATCAGAGAACTAAAACCAAGAAACTATAATCTAAGGAGGTCTTTTCATGTAATTAAATTACTGTAGGTGAGTTACTAATGAGGTATTCTAGATTCTTCACTGCAGTTCTGAAAAAAATTTTATCTGGCTTCCAAAATTGCTTTCCAGGGAGTAATATTTTATATAGAACAAATTAGCTCAATTAAAAGAAAACTTTGCACCTATAAAAACTGAGACAATGTCAACTAAATACCAAAGAAAATGATTTTGCAAATATAAGATAATCATGATCAAAAAATAATGCTTATGAAATAATTTATTTCAGAATGTTTGTAACCACAGGTAAAGAAAAAAATCAAAACTCTGCTGTAAAAAATGCACTATTTTTAAAAGATGGACTGAAAATATCCACAATGCAATGAAGTATTATGCCAAAGAGATGAACCAAGTTCAGGTACACTGCAATTTTGTTTCCAGCAAAGCAAGGATATTATATATTCATTATTGAGATCATATTTATATCTGTTTTTGTTCACTAGGTCCTAAAATGTAAATAATTAGGGATCGCCAAGGATATACATGAAATAGGCATGGTTAATTGTGTTCTGCCTTTTGTTAATTCTCTGCATTAAACACAGACATCAGTTGGGCTACTTTAGATAGTGGGGCTTTATTTTAAGGATATAGGGAACAATTAGAAAATCTGGAAAATAATCTTATTGACATATTTTGCACTTAACCATTGATGATCATTTTTAAGATACCACAGAAACTGAAAACCCAACTCTAAATTTGGAAGTCTTTAAATTTTCTGAATTGACGTCTTTTTATCTTTCCTTTGTTCTTCCTAATAATTGCGTTGATTGCCCCATCTCTATTCTGCTTCCTTTTATATCTGGCCTTCTGATGTCTGTATCTCTCAGCATGTGCATTGTTCTACCCTATGCTAGTAACTCCTGCTCAAGTACTTCTACAGAAGCAAAGTTGGTTAGCTGCCAGCTATCAAATATAGAGTCTTTTATTGGGCAGAATTTTTATTTTCTTAATTAATTAATTTAATTTTTTTTTTATTTCAGCATATTACGGGGGTACAAATGTTTAGGTTACATATATTGCCTTTGCCCCACCCGAGTCGGAGCTTCAGGCATGTCCATCCTCCAGATGTTGCGCACTGCACCCATTAGGTGTGTGTATACCCATCCCCTCCACCCCTTCCCACCTGCCTGACACCTGATGAATGCTGTTATTACATGTGCACTTAGTTGTTGATCAGTTAAAACCGATTTGATGGTGAGTACATGTGGTGCTTGTTTTTCCATTCTTGGGTACTTCACTTAGTAGAATGGGTTCCAGCTCTACCCAGGATAATACAAGAGGTGCTAGATCACCATTGTTTTTGTAGCTGAGTAGAACTTCATGGTATACATATACCACATTTTATTAATCCACTTATGTATTGATGGGCACTTGGGTTGTTTCCACATCTTTGCAACTGTGAATTGTGCTGCCATAAACATTATAGTGCAGATGTCTTTTTCATAGAATGTCTTTTGTGCTTTTGGGTAGAGGCCCAGTAATAGGATTGCTGGATCAAATGGTAGTTCTACTTGTACCTCTTTGAGGTATCTCCATATTTCTTTCCACAGAGGTTGTACTAGTTTGCAGTCCCACCAGCAGTGTATTAGTGTTTCTATCTCTCCACATCCACGTGAGCATTTACCGTTTTGGGATTTTTTGATAAAGGCCATTCTCACTGGAGATAAGTGATATCTCATTGTGGTTTTGATTTGCATTTCCCCGATGATTAGAGATGCAGAGCATTTTTTCATATGTTTGTTATGAGCAGAATTTTTAATGCTTGCCTAGCCAGCTACCTTTGGAAAACCAATCTCCAGTGAAAGCAGTTTTGTCCAAGTATTCATGGTTGCAGAGTTGGAAGTGTGAGACACTTCATGTCTCAGAGAATGTTCAGAATCTCGTGATTTGACCAAATAATAGCCATGGAAGTTTTTCAGAATGAGATGAATATATAATTCTCTTCTGTCAGTGAGAAAGGCAACTACCAATTCCAGGATGAGAAAAATTACTAAAAAAATCATCATTTATAAATCAGCCAAACTAAAATGTGGCATACATATGAAAAATGGATTTTGTGTAAGAGAAGAGAATACTTTTTCCTCTAATATTTGTAACACTCGTTTGAATGAAAGGTTGCTTTCTTCAATTTGAGTCCAATCACATTACTTGGTGTTAGAATGAATATTATTTTCATTGTAATTGTTGTTCAAAAAGTAATTATGTTTAATTAATAAGATGAATAGCTACAAGAATCATTGAATCTCCTTAGAACTTTTACTCAATGAGCAATTCTCCCACGGGAAGACCAAATGTAAATAAGACTAACAGTACAAAATTCAGAAAAGTGGACAATTCTAAATATGAATATCTATTCAAGTAAAGAATTTTCTGTAATTAAACATTGTCAACATATTTTTAAAAACTAAATTCTATTAAAAGTAATAAACATTTGAATATTTATTAAAATTATAAAATCAATCTATATTGAGAATATTCACTGATATAATATTTTTTCAAAATGTTGTATGCTCCATTTTTGGCCTAGTCACTTTTTATTGTCCTTATAATTAAAAAACATATTCAATAATTTTGATATAACAATATTTTCTATATTAGTGCTAAGAAAAATATTAAAATGAGTCTATTTTTTGAAGTAATGGACAAATATTTGGTCTATGTTCAACTTTCATTAAAGCTACACTATGAGTTCTAATCATACTACAGTATTTCTAACAAGTGTCCAAATATGCACAGAGGTTTCCCTGCAGTCTGAATATTTATTATATCTTTTATTGCCCTCAACAAATTAATGAAATCTCAAATTTCGACTTAAATTGACATCCATCTTCCTTAAGGGAAAAGACTATTGTAAACAATGCCAGTTCCAGGAATAAAAATATCAAAATATTTATCATATGAAAACACTGCAGGTGTGGTTTAAAATGAAATGCCAATTAATCATACCTCCCTTCTTCTCCCATCATAACTGGGAACAGGATTGAAAGTAAAAAACAAACTTTTTTTAAAAGTAAAATTTATAATGAAGTAATTTCTTCATAATTTATGCTAATGGGCAATTTGCAATCTTGAAATATAGTTCAAAATGTAATCAATTTCTTGGATTTCTATCTATCAAGTGTGTTACATTTGCATTGCTCTTTTCATTCAAAAGACAATTATAAAATCTTTAGAAAGTTATTCCCATTTATAAAAATAATAAATACTCTTACTAATAATAATATCCAAAATCACATATGAAAATCTTTATTGATTTTCATTAAAAGGGTAATAATGCTTTTGATTTTTTTGCCAGCGACCCATAATGTGTGGTCACAGCCAGTAAGGTAAAAGCCTGTGTTTAGTTTCCTGGCAATGTAACAGTGATCCTTCTACCACAGCAAAATCCCTCTTCTATGTTCCTTTTATTCATTCTGTGAACATTCAGCTTGCCTGAGTGTATATGGTCAAATAACTGATTTTAGACTTCTACCAAGATGTTGACAGGGGCAGAAAGATAGAGTCCATTTCAAATTATTACACATTAAAAAAGTAAAACTTCCTAGAGACTCCATTAAAAGGTTAGATTGGGAAAGAGAGTTGAGTTATTTGCGTAATGAAATATTAAGAATTTATTATTGGGTTCAAATAGAGCATGCTATTTTTGACCCTAATTAACATAACTAATCAAGAACTGCATCCTTCTACATACCACACACTTACTGTCAGACTTTACTGACAGTCTTACTAACTGGCCAGTGGACATCAGTCACTGCCAGTAATAATTCTTTGGCCTTCAACAGGTCTGTAACTTTTCTCTGTGATGAGCCCCATAAGTTGGAATTGTGCTACTAAATATGGATAAATGTGCAGTTACGATGAAATTAGAGACTTAAAGTATTTCGTTATGGTATAGAATTCTGTCTATAGATTCAGAGGCAGAGTATGAAACTTTACAAACATGGATATTTAATGTCATATCTATATATTTATTCAAACATATATATATATAATTTCATAATAAAATAAGCATTCAGAATTTAAATAATTTATGTAATTGATTTCTTTGTGAATCTATTTAGATAATTTAAGGGACTTAAATTAGAATTAAATAAGCAATTAAATGATAGCCTACCATAACCTTAAAAAGAGCTCAATAAAATTGGCTTTTTAAAAGATTAACATATACAAATCAAAATGTTTCCTTCATACACACAAAAAATTAAAAGACTTATTACAAAATACATTTTATTCTGAATTTAAAAGGATAAAAACTTTATGAAGAAAATCAAAACTTTACTGAGAACTAATAATAACCTTATATATATTGAAAGTGGCATCTCAAATCAGTGGGAAAAGCATGGACTATGTAATAAATGAAGTAGAGTGATGCTTTGCCTCAGGTCAAGCCCTTCTTAAGTAGCTGGGATCCAGTGATTGATCAATGCTGACACGAGAAAACTCTAACAGGCCACTTCAGGTTCAGATCTCTCCCCTTGTGTTAAATGAGAGTAGATGGCCTGCATTGCAGCTCAACTTCTCCCTCTGGACAATCCTGTTTCCTTCCTTTCTATTTCACATATGTTGCTCCTTGATAAATAACATCCTACATACAAATGGATGCTTCAAATTCTGTTCCCCAGCCGCCCCCCCCCCAAAAAAAAACCCAATCTGCAACATTACCATCAGCCAGACTTTCACCATGTTAGGGATATTTTCTTACCTCTAGGACAAGAAACATATGGCATATCAGGCTTATATTAATATAATTGGAAATAAGTTGGCTTCTTCCAAGTCTCATTAACCATGGGGGTAAATATCACTATAGCCTGCCATCTACTAGAATGGTTCTCACCAGTCATTAATGTATTCAATAGTCTTTTCCATTCCATCCAACCACTAGTTCTTGAAGAAGTTCATGATGGCTAATTTCAAGACACTACTGCTTTATATCAAGCTTACCTATGAAGCAGTTTTTGACTTGGAATTTGGCAGCCTGAATCTGTGTCCCAGGTCTGCCCACTACTAGACAATGTGATCTTAAAAAACTAATGGAAACTATGTTTTACTTATTTAATTCTTCCAGGTAAAGTTTCAGTGGCTTATGACAATAAATAAAGATATGATAAACAATATATTTGTTTTTTTAAAAACGCAGAGTGATTATTTGAATTACCTTGAAAAAAATGACCAAGTCTACAAAATGTTGATTATATCAGTACCTATATCATAAAGCTGAGTCAAAGATTAAATGAAAAAGAGTAAAAAGAAAAACATTGAAATCCCTTAAAATGGTACTCAGTGAAAATTAGCTATCATTATTATAAAGCCATAAGAGGAAGCAGAGTGCCTCTTTCAAAGAATAAATAAATTAAATCCATTTCTATTTTCATCCACCAGCAACAACTCCCTCCCAAATAAGGGTTAAGACCAAATAAAGTAGAAGAATAAATGATATTAAGGGTCACTTCATACATAAAAAATAATTTATTCAGTACTAAATTGTGAATAAACATGAACAATTACATCATGGACTCTGTGACTTTTATAAAAGTACATAGCTGGAGAGGATGATTTCTAAGTTTTCTCTCACATTTTTAAATTTAATTTCTCTCTTTCTCTTTTTTCCTGAGGGGGTAACAGAAAGTGTTAGATAAAGGAATAGATCATTATTCTTAAGATTAAATATAAAAAGCCAGAACAGAAGGGTATTAAATTCTTTCACTGAAATATATATATTAATATATAACTTTTATTTTTATTATATTTATATATTTTAAGTAAAAATGGACAAGCTAAGCTACTGTAATAAAACTAAATGATCCATTTTATTTGCAACTTACCAGAAACTGAATGTCACCTAACTCAATGAAAATGAAATACACTGCCCTCATAATTAAGACAATCATGGATGATAGTAGCAATTGAAATAAGCTTTTATTTACTATTTGGATTCACCTCGTCTCTCATCTGTGCTTCTCTCTACCTGTCAGCTTCCTCACTGGGGACATGGCCACAAACAACTTTATATTAACATTTGAAAAGTCCCTTGCCAGGTAATAATATTATCATTTGCAGTGTGAAAAAAACCTCATAAGTTGAATTCCAGTGTTCTGGCAAAGATCTTTATAGTCAATTGTCTGTTACCAGAGGAAAACCGTGCAGTAATGGCAATTTAGGGAGTCATTGAACAATCTGTCCAGCTACATGTTCATGGTGGGTGGAGTAAATGCCTTTAGAAACCAGAAAGGTAAATGAGTAGCATGCCCATGGACTTTATTATTTAAGCTGGGGCACTACTGAGAATGAAAATGTTGGTATTTGAGAATGAAATGTTGTGACAAGTGGAAAACAGGACTGTACTATGCCAGCAGGGGTGTATGATCGCCTTATATATGACTAAAAGAGGCTTAAAATAGTTGTGGAAAACTAGAAAAAACATTTTGCATCAAGAAGGGCATTCACTCCAAAGCAGCAATGTGGGCTCCTGTTTTGAGATCTAATTTATTGAGAAAAGCTGGAAATGTGAAATTTTTATGTACGTTTCTAATTTTTATATCATTGTTAACTGATTCTATTTTTTTTTTTTTATCCATTCTGTGTGGCCAAATCTTTATTCAGTCTGCATGCAAGCAGTTTGCTGCCCTAAGCCTAATAAATCAGGCAAAATTATTTGGACTCTTTTATAGTCCTACTCACAAAAGTATTTACTATCCCAAGTACTTCTATCTCTATCCTGCATAAATTTTGATTTAAGTCATAATGTGCATATAAACTTAATTCACAGAGATTTATTTTGTTGTAATGTATTTTGGTCTAAAATATATGATGAAGACATGTCTGGCATGAATCAATTTTATCCCATCAGGCAGGCAGCACTGTACACATAAGCTCAAATACACGGAGCCAAGCACATGTGTGCGTGGTACGGGTCCAAACGGAAAGGAAGTGGCCCTGATTTCCAAAATAGTAGGCCCAAAGTTCTTAATCTCATATTCTGATCTTATTGATCTCTGACAATATTATAACTAGACATGTGTGGGTGAAATATTTAATGAAAGAGAAGGGACTTTAAAATATGCACAGTCTTCTACGAAAATTATTTTAATTTTGAAACCCTTTTAATGGAAAACCTTGGCACAAAGCTCTTTTTGCTCTATATGTGATATGGATCCCAGAGCACAGCATTTCACACTTCATTTAACTCTCACAATTTATCATTCCCAACTACTATGTCTAACTGACATACTATAAAATATTTCTGGAAGCGAAAAGCTAAAGGTCTGTGGATGGATGATTGAGGGAATTGGAAGCCAGGTAAACCACACACAGAGATCATTTCATGAGTATTAGAGATAATTGCTAAGGCTCTGAGGCCAGAGCCTCAAGATGGAAGAATGAGAGTGGGTCATGAACTAGTAAGGCTGAAATGTGACTGTGGAATGACAAATTTGTTCAGCATAGAGGATGTAATGTCATCCACATATTAGTTTTAAATTATGTCCTCTATATATTTTTTGAAATATGTCCTCTGTATATTTTTCAAAGAAATGACTGTTGCCAATTACAAAGGCTATTGTAGGTAGTCATTTACATTTATTCGTTGCTCACCTGCTGGAGGCTTAACCCACATTTAAGAATGAAAATATTAAAACCATGACAACTGCTATTACCGTACATGTAAAACATTTAAAAATATTTATATATATTTTGCATGTATGACTTATTATTTTATAATTATTTTTTATTGTTATATATTTCCTAATAATTATAGTTTGTTGTAATTTCTTATATTTTATCTTTATATGTTTAGTTTTATGATAAACTCATATTAAATATGAATATTTAAAACTTAGCTTCTACATAGACATATGCTACCTACGTTGTCAGCTTTTAAAACTTATGTCTAACATTTAAATATTAGTTGTATCTCCATCGAAAAAAAACTAGTATTGGATTACACATAGAGTTTTATAAATTGCATTTTGCTCATGAAAGGATTTGGGTGAGAGAAAACTGGAC
>RJWJ010028889.1:0-20922 GCA_004363605.1 Indri indri | reverse complement strand
ACTGGCAGGATACCTTCTGGAAGTGTGTCCACTGAATGACCACCTCTTTGTTTTCTGGTGTCTAGAGAGACTAAGGAATACAAAGCCCCATCAATTTCCAAATCTTGGTGGTTAAAGAGGCAATTCCTTAGGATGGAGCTGTAGAAAGTGTTTGTTCAGTGAATGAATAAACTCTTTCCAGGGAGAATGTGCAGACCTGGCTTTATCACTGGAGCAAGCCAGAAGAAAAGGCTCAAGAAGCGGCCAAACTCCTGTGCAGACTTCCTGTGGTCTACAGTTTGTCTTCTCCATTCGTTCCCATATGCAGGCTGCACAGGAGCTCAATCTTTAAGTAGCAGCTGGAACAGTGTGCAAACAAACCCCTTCTAGGGAGAAACTGGGAGATGTGCATTTTATCCCCTTCTCTGCACTAATCCTAAAAGTAAAAGGTATAGCACCTGGAAATTCTTGCATTCCTGTTTACAACCACGTCTTTATTCTGTGGTCTAGGGAAAGTCACACACGCCTAGTCCCTTCCACTCCCAGGGCTAGGAGATTCCTATCTCTTGGGTGGGAACTGTAAATGTTGGGGTGCTTGATACATGCACAGACTCCCTCCAGGAGCAATCAATGGACCTGAATTTATCACAGAGACAAGCTAGGGGAGAAGGCTCCGGATGTGCCCAGCTCCCATTCAGAATCCTGGAGTTCTACAGTTTATCAGCCCAGTTAACTCTCTAATGCAGGCTAGTTAGAAACTTGACTGTCAGCAGCGGCAATTGTAAGTTATGTTGGTAAACCCCTTCTAGGGAACAACTGAAAGTGTTGCCTTATAGCCCCATTCTTTCTTGATCCTGGGAGACGAAGCCTCTGGAAGTATGTGCACACCTATTTAAAAATACCACATTGCTCTGTAGCATAGGGAGACTTACGTACACCTAGTTCCTTTTGTTTCCAGATCTAGGTAAATAAAGAGCCAAACTTTGGGGAACTTTAGAGTTAGGGTGCTACATGTATGGTCCAAACACTTTTCTCCTCAGGGAGAAACTGGGTGTTGGGGGTTCCTTCCTGACTCTATGGTACAGTGTCAGAGTGGGATTTGTGCCTGAATGTGTCTTGCCCTTACCAATCTATTCAATATGGATATTTTTCTAAGTTGCCCAGTACATAGGATTCTCTCAACTTGCTTCTGTCTTTATCTCAGAAGGAACTGATCCGTGTGGAGATGTTCATTTAATGTGTTGGTGGGTAAAAGAAGAATCAGGAGACTCCTGTTCTATGTTGCTGATGCCATTCACCCTTTGAGAGCTTTTAATATCTGCAAAAATCCATTAGTATTTTTTTAACCTTTTCCACTAACCAAGAGGTATATTTTTGTGTGCTTTTCCTTGTTGTGTGCTCACAAGGAGAGAGTGACCTCTCTGATATTTCTTCTTCTAAGGGCACTAATTCCATCATGAGGGCCTCAGCCTCATGGTCTCCTCTAACCTTGATTATCTCCCAGAGGCCCAGTCTCTAAATATCATCACACTGTGAGTTAGGGTTTCAGCAGATGAACTGGGGGAAAGGCGCAAACATTAAGTTCATAACAATCCCTCTTCCCCTATTTACTATTGCCCTTCTTTGTCAAAAGGTCAGAAATCTTCTGATTTCTTCTTCCAAATGAACTTCAAATTCCCTTTGCAGAGCTTCTCCTACCCCTATGCCCCCAAATCAATGAAATTTTATTGTAATGTTGTTAAACATATACATTTATTTGGAGAAACATGATACACTATCAAACAATATTTAATCATTAAGCCTTATTTCATTCCCCTATGAGCTTTTGTGCTTTTAAAAAAAATCATTTGAGACATATATATTTCTTGATAATTATTTCAAGGTACGTTAATTAAATGGTAAATTATTAAATGGAATAATTTTCTACTTAATTTTATATCCTACCACACATATAAACATTAACTTCCCTATGTATCTTTTATCATTGAGCACTCTGTTGAATTTCACTTCCAATAGATTTTATTTGATTTAGTATATTATTTGCAAATAGTGATAGTTTTATATCATTCTTTACAATACCTGAAATTTTTATACCTCTTTGTTGTCTCATTGCATTACCAAGAACTTCTTGAGGTGCTTTAAGTATTGTGGGGTTTGTGATCATGTGTATATTTGCTCTTTATTAGGAATACTGTCTATTAATAATGTGATACTTCATTACAGATTTAGTAAAATTGAATAATTTTTGCATTCTTATGATTAATGCATGAAGACTCAATATACACAAATTAAATTTTAATATTTTCTTTATTTAA
The DNA here is from genome assembly GCA_004363605.1 of Indri indri. Lineage (NCBI taxonomy): Eukaryota > Metazoa > Chordata > Mammalia > Primates > Indriidae > Indri > Indri indri. The sequence continues at coordinate 18,628 of RJWJ010028889.1, read as the reverse complement.
ATATTTATTTCAGTTTTCATATCTGAAATTAATCAAAAATTTTCTTTTCCTCCAGTATTTTTCTCATATTTTGGTATAATCATGTTGGATTTATAAAATCAATTAAGAATTGGTTAATCTTCACAAAAGATAATCACATCCCAAGTGCTCTGTTATCTCCTTGAAACTATTGGATATTGGAGCCTCTTTTAATTTTTATTTCTGCTTTTTTCCTTGAGAGCTGTATGAACTCTTACTGCTGGTTTCTAATTGACTAAATCTGTGGTACCTAATGTACCTTCTACCACCTTCATTATTTTCCAACCTCCTTACTTTGTGGATTATAATATGCTTTTGAATATCTTGTTATTTTCTTTAAAGAAGGGAATATGGAAAGTTTATCTTCTGAGGCTTAATGTGCAAAATGTTTTAGATTTTGCTTTAACATATCAAATGAAATGCTGTATAATTTTGGTTATTACAGTTTTATTTCTTTAGCTATTTGTCCAATGTAGTCTATAATTAAACATTGTACAAAAGTCTAAAGTTCTATGTATATTTACAGATAAACAGACTGTAGGCTTTAATTAGTTTTCTTGTTATTGTTGTTGTTATTAGCTCCTTTTTATGGAGGATAGTACTAGATTGCTCAGTCCTGGCACTATCATCAGGAACTGTGTGACAGATTCTGTAGACCTCTAATTGAAGGCAACATGCTCAAAGAAGTTTCACAATGAAAGTTAGAATTTTCTGTTGTTTTACATGGCAAATTTAAAGATCTACAGGCTTCAGTAGATAAGGGAAAGGATCAGATGCAAATACAATAGTGATATCAAGTTTTATTTCTGTAACAAATATTTGTTTCCTGTACTTGATAGTTAGAAATTACAAAGGATGTGCTAGAGACGTATTCTTTGTCTGGTATTATCATTGACTCCTGTTCTGATTCCATAACTCTCTGGGACCAAAATTGTATAGTAACAAAAAAAAAAAAATATCAAGAGTCGATTTTAAGTAACAGCAGCTGTAATTGTCCCAGTTCTAGATCTCCAAAAGAATGTATTTTTGTATTGTCCCCATTCGGAGTTCCTATTTTTTTGTACCCCCAGACATGATGCTAATGAGTTGAGCAATGTATACATGCAACTACATGATTTAATATCTCCATCAATTTCAACAGAATTACCCGGAGAAGCAATAAGTTAGTAGTAACCAGAAGCTCTCTCAAATGTGTATGCTAAACTTTCCCCTTTTATAGTAATATATAACTCAAATGCCATCTTATCACCATTTGTACACCATAAATCCCTTCAAAAAGCCTCCACGGAAATCCCCCCAATCTAATCATAGTTATTATATTCTTGGTTTGCATGTATCATTATAATTTCATTACCTTGGAGAGCAAGCCCCATTATTAGGGCAACCAGGAGTCAGAAATATATTGGAAACCTTTGCTACTTTTGATTAAACTCCAACTATGTCCTTGGCTCACTTCAATTAGTGATCACATGAATTCCTAATTTAGCCTCTCTCCTTTTCTCCACAAGATTTCAATAAATTATACATCTTCCTTTTAATTTAGAAACTTCAGACACTCTTTCTCTCCAGTGACTAAACCTGCTACTTTTCCCTGAGCCAATACAATAGATTGCCCTTTGGTCAATGGTGCCCTCTCAGCAATGTTCTCCTTACAAGCTAATTATAACAGCATTACCTAGATATCTAGGTTCCGTATAAGCTAGGAGTAAGTTCCACAGTGGACATATACATATTTTATGTCACACATTATGTCTTCTGGCCAGGGAATGCTACCTAGATATTTTTTCTAGGTGTTCCACAGCCTGGCATGACCCCCAGCTCTTATCCATGTTGGATGTGGTTCTCAAAAACTGGGCCCACAACCCGTAGAATCAACTTCAGCATCAGCATCACCTGGTAACTCTCTACAAATGAAAATTCATGGATCCTACTTCAGAATTACTAAATCAGAAATCCTGGAAGTGGGGCCCAGCAATCTTTTCTCAAATGTTTACAGCAGCACAATTCACAATTGCAAAGATGTGGAAACAACCCAAGTGCCCATCAGTACATGAGTTGATTAATAAAATGTGGTATATGTATACCATGGAGTACTACTACAAAAACAAAGGTGAACTAGCATCTCTTATTTTATCCTGGATAGAGATTGAGCCCATCCTTCAAAGTGAGGTATCACGGGGATGGAAAAACATGCACCACATGTACTCACCATCAAATTGGTACTAACTGATCAACACTAAGGTGTTCACATGGTAGTAATACTCACTGGGTGCCCTTCAGGTGAGGGGGTGGGGTGGGTAAACCCACAACTAACGGAAGGGGAGCGCACTGTATTGGGGAAGGACATGCTTGTAGCCCTGGCTTGGGCGAGGCAAATGCATTACATGTAACCAAAATGTTGTACTCCCATAATATCCTGAATTTAAAAAATAAATAATAAAATAAAATAGATAAATAAATTTGAAATATAAAAACAAAAACAAACACACAAAAAAACCTAACAATCCTTTCAGGCGATTTTGGTGAATGCTAAAGTTTACAAACAGTGGGGTTTCTTCCACTTCCTACATATTTGTTCATTTCACCTATGTTAAATTTGGAGTCAATGAATTTTCTTCTCCTGGCATGGTAACTCTATCCTTGCCTAGACTACAGCACTTATTACTGATTTTATTTCCAAATTTATTACATTCTCTTCAGTATTTAGAGGAGGAGGAGGAACATTGGATACATACGTTTGAGATACCTTAAGGTTATCATAAATATAATCTTGATGCTACATTATGTACTTTTGTTATACATTATTTAGTGTTACCATAGAAAAATCCTACTGGGTAGGTACAAGAAACAAAATGGTGGCAGTAAACCCTATAAAAGTGGCTCTAGTTAATAGGAGGTGGGTGCAATTCTAGCTAGACCAAACCTACCACTTCTATTGGTACCTATTTATACAATTTCCCTCCTTATGACCCTGCAGTACTTACTGCTATTGTTCATATTTTCCACCAATATCTCTCCTGATAAGAAAACTGTTCCTGTGAATCTATTTCTTATTTTATTAGGGAATGTTTTCTACTTTCTCATGATCCGAAATGGCTAAACAGATACATAGATTTAATTTAAGACTTCAAGACTAAAATAAATCAAATAAAGGAAACATGAAATTCAAAGTCAGAGAAGGATTTGAATCTTGGTGCTGATGTTAACCAACAGGATGTTGATGGGTGTGCTATCTAATGTCTCTAAAGCCTCTTCTTTCTTAATTGCAAAAGCAAATAAAGAAAAAAAGTTAATGTAAAATTTTATATTGTTATAAGAATTCAAAATAAGTAAAATGTCAACACTTAGTAGGAATTCAGTACATTTTAATGTCTATTAAAGTTACTAAATTGTAAAGCCTCAATCTGTTACCACTATTAAATATACTTTGTGTTTAAAAGGAGCATTAACATATTAATCCAAGGGAGTGGGAAAATTATATATCTGGTTTTAATGACAGGACCAGGAGAATAACTATCTGTCTCTATGTATTTATATACACTCATATCTTTCTCTATAGGATTGTAATTGTCCTCAAAATGTTTGCTTATGGCCCATTAATTTCTATCATTATTTTTGGGAATGTTCCTATGAATGGAAAAGTCATCACACTGTTAATAACAATAACATGTGTTTGGAATTACATACCATAGATAACAATAAATTCTTTTTCTACACTTGAATAGTAAACTATAAAGACTTGACAGTCTTTCAGAGGTATTTACTAAAACATTCTCAATATGTTAGGATATAATTATTGCACAAAATAAAGGTGACATGCAAAAATATTTTTGAATTTTGATGCAACCACATAGGATATAGAATGGAGTATGTAGCAGTCACACCCTAGGGAGAGAAATTGATGTGAGAGCCTGTCTTACATGCATCCAGAGGCTGTGATCTGGCTTGAGGCTCCCATAAGAGAAACATATCAAATCAAATAAAAACAAAATGAGGTAAAATAAATATAAATAAATGTTTGCAAAGAAAAACTGGACAAACATTTATGTGTATGGCTCGAATTATCAAAAAGTGGTAATAGAACACCCACCCAAAAGAGCATTTAAACTTAGTGAAGAAAGTTTCTATCATCAGTAGGAACCAGCCTAGGGCTGAAAAACTTCCCTGTAAAATTCCTTGCAATTCTAACTCCATTTTCATTTCCTCATGATCCTAAATGGCTAGCTAAATGGATATCTCTGGCTGAACCAGGTGAAGGTGGTGGACCTAAACCTTTGGTTGATAGAAAACATGAACATAAAAGAAAATATACTATGCCTTTTTTTGATATTTTACATTTTTTAAATTTATTTTTTATCAAAAAAGTATAATACACCACCTTTTGCTTACTTTGCCTGCAGATGTTGCAGTCTAACCTCTGATGTTTCAGGCTCATATGTAACAATTTTTGATCTAATATTTTCCATTACGCTCTCAGCAACAACTAAAAAACCAAACCCTTCAGAGGAAATGATAAGAGAACACTACCACCCACCCCTGCCCTTGGGTCTCTCGCAATTGCATTGCTGATCAAGAAGTGCAAAGGCTAATCTTTGAAAGAGACTGACATTTAGCTAATGGAGAAAGAAACAGGAGAAAGTGAATAAGGGTACTCAAGGCAAAGGAGAAGAAAAGAAATTGCAAAGTTTCATGAGAACCACTAAGAAGCTCACCAACATTTTCAGGACCCAGGAAAAAAGTACAAACAGAGGTCCACATACCACAATCTAAATATCTAAACATTTCAGGTTATAGATCAAGCAAATGCCATAGGTTTTAGATTTTTTTGTTGTTGTTATGATGTCACCCACTCTGGACTACAATTCCTGTTTCAAGTTATCTATTGCTACTAACTACTCCTAAAACTTATGGGCCTTAAATTATTTTGTTTGCTGTTTGCTCAGGTTTCTACAATTCAAGCAGAGCTTGGTGGAGACAACTTGTCATTTCTCCATGTGGCATTAACTAGGGTGGTTTGAATGGCTGGAGGCTGTCCGGAATGACTGGACTGGTGTCAACTGATTGAGTCCTAGGTTCTTGCTGCTGGCTTGTTCCTCAGTTGTTGTGTCAGCTGGGCAATCCAGAAAGAAAATGGAGTTGGAAAAAAAAAGAAGGGAAGAGAAGGGGAGGGAAGAGGAGGGGAGGGGAAACAAAAGAAAACAAAAGGGAGTTAGGATGGCAAGCAGTTTTGCAGGGAAGGGCAGGGATAATGCCTCTAAAAAGTTAGGAGAAGGAAGCAGAATTGGGCAGGGACTGCCTTCAGACTGTTATGTAGACTTGTCATCTAGGAAAGGAAAGACAGTAGGAAGTGAATTGGGCAGAAAGAACTTTTGACTGCAATGCAGATCTGATAAAATCTTGGTCAACCCAATGTGGAGCTACAGAGCAAAGATTGTCATACTGATCAGAAGTCTCCAGAATCCAGTAGCCCCACTGTGCTCAGTCATAGGCAGAAAAGCACAGCCTCAACCAAACAAAGGTGGAGACAGAAGGACCTTTCAGCTAGAGGCTTTCAGCTAACTGCACTCCTTGCTGAGTGGCGAGACCCTTCTTGAAAGCAGCATACCTCCACAGCTGCCGCAGAAACCCCAACGTGACCTCTCTATATGGTTAGCTTGAGTTTCCTCACAGCATGATCATCTTGGGCATGGTGGTTGGCTTCTCTGGAATGCAAAAGTGGAGGCTGCCAGGCCATCTTAAGTCTTAAGCAACTGGCATGGTACCCCTTCTGGTAAGTTCTATTGGTAAATTAGGCCAAAGGGCCAGCCCAGATTTAAGGGGAGGAGATTATACAAGAATGTAAATTCCAAGATGCATAGTTCACCTACCCGTGGAAGCATTAACAGTCCTACCATAACATTTTCAGGGTGTGAGGCACAAGTATAAATCAGGGCCTTCATACTCAGCCCACCCTAGTTATTTATGTTACAGATTGTATTTCTGTTATATATTGGACTAGTTAGTAAGCTATTAAAACATATTGTATTCTTCTGTCTTGAAAAATGTAATCTCCTAAAGACCTAAAGAGCCAGGTTCAAATTTAGAATTCTTAGATTTTTCAGGTTTTCATACTAGAATATGATGGTACAAGGAGACTAACTGGTTCCTAGTCCCCAGCTCCCAGACCTGACCCATCTACCTTTATTCCTAACCCCAGATCACTCCAGTAGGGCCAATCACAGATATGTCTGGACACTCCAGATCGCATATTCCAAATTACTCCCCTCCTCTGCCCTTCATCTGAAAAAAAAAGCATCTCTTGGCCAGATCTCTAGCACCGTCTGCCTCTGAAACAATAGCCCAGGGAAAAGGTTCACACCCCCCATGGAGGAATTCCAGGATTCATCATACCCAGAGCAAAGTCTTAGAGGGGCAGACCTGGGCTATAGAAGGCCAAGCTCCTTGATCTACAAACTTCTTATCTCATAGAGGGAAGGGATATGGCCAGAGGAAGGCTATGCAAAGGGCAAAGTCCAGAGCAGAAGTCCCTCTTGTCCAGGGAATACTGGCCCATGAAATCACAATTGTCCAAAGGAGTGAAACAGTGGATAATCTGACCTCACACTGCTCTGTTCTTCCTGCCTTTGCTCTTTGAAACAGCATAATGACCAAAGCAAACACATGTAAGGAGAATGTATATAATATATAAAAGTATATAATTTATGTAAAAATAATATAACATAGTATATTAAAATATAAAATATATTTAAAACAAAATAAATGGTCATGACTGTGTTGATCTGGAAGCACAGGATATAGAGTTACATCTAAAAAGTATGTTTAAATGTACAATGCACATTTTTGTCCAATATTTATAGGTACTGAAACAACATCAAAAAGTAATCTGTGCCTCTATAAATATGTTTCTATAGTTTTGTGTGGGCACAGAGAAAATCAAGTAGTTATAGTTACCGACCTATTAACATTGATCACTTTTGGGGAAAATAATGATGAAGAGTGCAGGGAAGAGGATGTTTCTGAGCTTCTTCTCATATGTCTCTATTGCTTGATTTATCAAAATAGCCATATACTCATCCATGCTTTAAAAAAAGTCAAATACAGTTAAAAAGAAAATATAAGCTATTGCTAAAGACAATTTTTAAAAGATTGTTAAGAATTTCAAAAGACACACAGTAGTCACAGAGAATAAAGACTTAGGAAAGGTCATCAGATTTGGTGACTTAAAAGTTACTGCACAATGTTCTATTTGAACAGAGCAGTGGCGGTGGATGGCTGACAGAGACATGAAAAACAAGTGGAGAGTGAGGACAGGGAAGCATGTGTGCCATCCACAGCCCCTCTCCTCTCAGCATGTCACATCAGTGCTTTGCAAGATGAAGTCTGTGAAAAATATTTTTGAGTGTGAATGGGCATGGCTAAAATAAAAATATTAATAAATTGAAAACAAACCCCCAAAAGATTACAAAATAATCTAATTTCCATGTTGAAGATTTTCTTTTCATAGCATCAAAATGATGAAACTCTGATAATAAGTAAACAAATTGTTCGATTTTAATTCAAAGTTTCCTGAATATACTTGGGCATGAACTTGTGCTCTTTTATTTATTTCCCCACCAAACCCTTACAATTATAACTGCATTATATTACACAATTCTAAAAGGAAGAATTGCAAAATTGTTTGATTCTACATAATTCTAAGAAAACATTATTGGATGGAGGGGACATAGGCAGAACGAATGCCCTTTTATGATCAAAATATATTATAGAGCAGTTTTCAACATAATTCAAATTTTTTGAGCTTATGTCAGGAGGAGAATATCAATAATGAACTGGCATCTCTTCTCAAATTGCTTTCAGGGTTCACTGGATCTGTAGAAATTAAAGAGGCTGATGGTGACTTTAATAACCAATAAAATGACTAACATCTCTACAAGTTTGCTATGGAAATGGCTATCAGTTCTTTTAAGATTATAATTTATATAAAGATTATAGTTAGAATGGTATAGCCATAATAATCGACCAAAAAAAAAAAAAAAAAAAGAAAAAGAACCAAGCAAAATTAAATAAATCCATTCTTAAAATAACTATGTAGGTTATTACTTTACTCTATGCCTTGAGGAACTTGAATGCCTAGTATATTTCCTACCCAAAGGAAAATTATACTGCTGACAGGAAATAGAGTAATATGAATGAGTAACAGTACAACAAATCTTTGAAAAAACAGCAAAAGTAAAACATGCTATTAGAATACCAAAAAACATCCAAATTAGGGAGGAAGAAGTTAATTTGCTCCTGTTTGCGGACAACATGATCTTATGTCTAGAAAATCCTAAAGACTCCACCAAAACCCTGTTAGAATAAGTAAATAAATTCAGTAAAGTTGCAGATTACAAAATCAACATAGAAAAAAACAGTAGCATTTTTATAGTTTAATAACAAACTATCTGAAAAAGAAATAAAGAAAACAATCCCATTTACAATAGCTACAAAAATTGTTTTAATACTGAAGAATAAATTTAATCAAGGAGGTGAAAGACCTATACATTGAAAAGTATAAAACTTTAATGAAAGAAGTTGAAGAAGACACAAATAAATGAAAACATATCCTGTGTTCATAGATTTAAAAAATCAATATTGTTAAAATGTCCATAATGCCCAAAGTGATCTATGGAGTGAATACAATTCCTATCAAACTTAAACCAATCCTAAAATTCATATGGAACCACAAAAGACCTCAAATAGCCAAACCAATCTTATACAAAAAGAACAAAGCTGGAGATAGCACACAACTTAACATTAGAATATGCTATAAAGCTATAGTGATCAAAACAGCATGGTCCTGGCATAAAAACAGACACATAGACCAATAGAACAGAATAGAGAACCAGAAATAAATACATACATTTATGATCAACTGATTTTTGACAAGGGCACAGGAACTCACAGTGGGGAAAGGACATTCTTTTCAATAAATGGTGCTGGGAAAACTGTATATCAACATGCAGAAAAATGTGATTGGATCCTTATCTCGCACCATATACAAAAATCAACTAGAAATAGATTAAAGACTTAAATGTTAGACCTGAAACTATAAAACTACGACAAGAAAACATAGTGAAAATACTCCATGACACTGGGCTGGGCAATGACTTTTTGAATATGACCCAAAAAACATAAACAGCAAAAACAAAAATGGACAAATGAGATTACATCAAAATAAAAAGCTTCTGTACAGCAAAGGAAACAATCCACAGAGCAGAGACAGCCTATGGGATGGGAAAAAATATTTGCAAACCATACACCTGATAAGGAGTTAATATCCAAAATATATACGGAACTTAATAGCAAGAAAACAAATAAACTGATCAAAAAATAAACAAAGGACAGGAATAGACATTTCTCAAAAGAAGACATACAAATGGCCAATAGGTATATGAAAAAATGCTCAACATCACTAATCACCAAGAAAATGAAGATTAAAACTACACTGAAATATCAACACACACCTGTCAGAACAGCTATTATCAAAAAGGTGAAGCATAAGTGGAGGATGTGAAAAAAAGGGAATCCTTTCCCATTATTGATGAGAATGTAAATTAGTACAGCCATTGTGGAAAACAGTATGGGGATTACTCAAGAAGTTAAAAACAGAAATACCATATGATCCAGGAATCCCACTCCTGGGGGTACATATGCAAAGAATAGACAATCAGTATGTTAAAGAGATGTCTGCACTCCCATGTTCATTGCAGCATTATCCACAATAACCGACAGGTGGAAGCAAACTCAATGTCTATCAACAGATGACGGATAAAGAAAATGTGGTGTATACATACACAACAGAATACTGTTCATACTTTAAAAAGAAGGAATTCCTGTTATGTGAGACAACATAGATGAACCTGGAGGACATTATGCTAAGTAAAATAACCTGGGAATAAAAAGACAAATACCACATGATCTCCCTCATACATGAAATCTAAAAGGCGAATTCATAGAAGTAGAGCAAAACAGTGGTTGCCATGGGGGCTGGGGTTGAATCGGGGGTGTGGCAGGAATTTTGGAGGCATTGGTCAAAGGATACGAAATTGTAGTTAGATAAATGGAATAAATCTATCTTATAAGTTTTATAACATAGTGACTGTAGTTTAATAACAATATATTGCCTTCTTGAAAATTGCTAGGAGAGTAAATTTTAAGTCTTTTCACCACAAAAAAATGACAAGTATGTAAGATAATGCACATGTTAATTAACTGGATTTAGTAATTCCACTATGCATACATATTTCAAAGCATCGTGTGGTTCCCAATAAATGTATATGTTTTTGGTCAATTAAAATAAATAAATTTTAAAAAAGAATAGCCATGAAAATAAATTATTTTTTGGTATAAAACATTCAGACATACAAAGAAGGTAAAGAAAAAAGTATATGCACTTGCCAACAAGCTTAAAACGTGAAACATTAAAAATATTTTAGACGCCTTATTCTTACACATGACTCTATATATTTATTTATACATTTTATAACATTGTTCCAATTAGTTGTAATATTATTTTCATAAAGGTCTCATATGTTTTGATTACATTTATTCTTAGCTACCTAATATTTGTGTTTTTATTTTAAATGTCATATTTAAATTTTTGTTTTATTCTTTCTAAAGAAATGTAAATATAGTAGCTATGACAGGGAGTTTTCTTCTATTCTTATTTTTCTAAAAGTTTTAATCACACAAAGGAATAAAATTCTAATTAATTCTCTAATTTACAAATTTAAAAGGTGATATTAATCTTTTTTGTTAATGTGGCTAACTTAATTGTGTTCTGGTAAGGGAATATGATTGGTGCATACTAATTCTTTGACAGTCATCAAGATTTTCCCCACACATGAGACACTACCATTTCCCCTCTTCATTACCTTGTCCAATAATATTAATAATGAGGCAAAGGCATAAAGTGTAACTGTAGTGTTTGTACCCTCACAATACCCTGGAATAAAATAAAAAAAATAAAAAAAAAATAATGAGACTGTTGGCTGCACATGTTGCTGAGGGCGAAGACCAGTTTCTCGGCCTCTCTTGCAGCGACATGCATTCCCTTTCAATAGTCTGGCTTATTTCAGTAAACTGGCTTATCCCATTGTCAATGGGATTTCCCACCTTGCAAATGCTCTGGGTTTTGTCTCTTGTCCCTACTCCCTTATCATAAAAATATGGCCTTGTAAGAAGAAAATCTCTTTCCATCAGTGACCCGTCTGTGTGCCTGGGAGAGCTATGCGCTCTACAGTTCTTTCACTTGTCATTGCCTCATCCCTTCTTAGCTTATAAAGATTTTCTTTGACTTTTATCAGCTTGCCTATGCATTCAAAGTGATTTTTAAAACACATTCTATCTAGTTTTTTTTCAGCTTTTCTGTCCCAAAGAGTTTTATCAGTTTACCTATTAAATCATATTGGTGTAATTAAAGTCAAACCATTGATCTTGTCTTTTTATGTTGTGTAATATACAAGTAATGGGCTGTTGTGAATGTAGAAAAACAAATGACCTCAATTAATCATAATTTTGTTTCTTCCTTTCCAATGATTTTGCTACTTGTTTCTGTTTCCTTTTTATTGCATAGATCTTCCAATATAATTTTCAATATAATTCTGAGAGGAGGCTTTTTTTGTCTTCTCAAAGGAATACCCCTATTATGCATTTTCCTATTCTAATCAGAAATATGTTTTAAACATAATAAATAGTATTATACTTTAGAATTCAACAGATATAACATTTTAAACATCAAAATCTTTCTGTTCATGATTTCTATTCTATTGAATTCAAATTGTTTGTATTTTAAGATTCTTGAAGCTATGTATTTCAGTGGATACTGGTGTGCATTTTTTGCTATTAATTTCAATGTTGTGTTAAAATTTAAAGTGCATTGGAGACTTTCCTGTATATGTGTTAGAAATTTTGAAACAAATAACCTTCAAATCTGTCTGAGGCCCAGGCCCTTTTTGGAGATAATTCTTCAATACATTTTTAATATCTTTCATGGTCAGTGATGTAATCATGCTTACCATTTTTTCTAGTACCAACTTTGATAATTTATCTTTCTTTGGACAATGATCACAATATATGGAGGTTCTGACTACATCTAGTATTCTCTTTCTTATGATGAGAATATTTTTATTATTGTTTGTATTGACTATTTCCTATCTTCTCTCTTTACACCATCAGGCATGTGAGAACTATTTTTGATTGTTTAAGTATCCAATATTGCTTTTATCAGAGTCATTCTTTGCTTCCCTGTATTTCAAGAAATGTTTCCTTCAACCGTTGTCAAATTTAAGTATTGTTTTAGTACAATCATAAATTCATTTATTTTAATTATTTCTTTTTAAGAATGAAAGCAGTGAGTGCTTAGTACAGTATTATTTTTCTATAATGTCAAATTTGCTCCTTATTATATCCAATAAAGATTTGTATTTCACTTTGGCATTTTTAATCTCCAAGTACTTTTTCTTACATCATCCAGCTTTCTTTTAATCTCACCTTTCATCTTAGGCAGCTTCCTTTAATCTTTCTGTATCACTTTATTCTTGGTAATTTCTTAATTCATGAATTACTGGATTATTAGATTTTATTGAGAACACAAACCAGGTGCTTTCTAAATGTGTATCTAATTCTATTTTCTCTCCTAAACTACGTTAAGAACTCTTTTTGTTGTTGTTTCAGATAAATTCTCAGGGGTTCTAGGGAGTTTTTTTCCTTTATTTTTTTTAAAAATTTCTTTCTTTAAATTTATTCTTCCTTGCATGAATACTGGACTCAATAGTTCTTGGAATTACCAACTACATCAGCCAGGTTACGATGCAGAATGAAACAACCTCAAAATCTTAGTGGCTCAAAACCACAAGATCTGACTTCTTGCTCACACCACATGTTTACATTACAGTCAGCACTGGGCTCTGCTTCATGTCATCTTTACTCAAAGTCTCAGGCTGATGGAGCTTCCACCTCCTGGCATATCACGCATTGTAATAGCACATTTCTAAACATTAAGTATAGCACTACTTACATTAAGCTTAGCACTAACTTTTCTAGTATGGTTCTGTTGAACCAAAGGAAGAGTTTTGTCTGGCTCCTTTTAGCTCTTTGGAGGGCAAATGCTATCCCAATAATTTTAAGAAGTTTACAGTTTGATCCCTTGTAGAAGGAGGGCAAGAAAACTAGTACAGTCAGAGTTCCCCGCCACTTTTTCATATTTTCTCCTTGGGTGGAAATGGGGATAAGTGCCCTTGGCTACTTCATGAAGCAATTTTCATGTGTGTGAATTTGACAGAGCTGTCAGAGAGAGAAGTCTTACCTTCCATTTTTCTGGCAAGTGAAGCTTCTAAGTGTCTTATCTATGGATATAAAGTGGGACAAACCTTTCTCTCTCTGTGGTTAAAAAATTCTCTCTTTTTTTGGTGCCTATTGTCCTAGTTCAGCACCTGGAGCATATTCTATTTGTAATAGTTCCTCCAGGATAATGGCATATTATTAAGTTGATATTTGTACATACCAAACCTGGTCTATTTTCATATCTTCTGTTTTGTCTGCCCATTAAATATTTCATGATAATGGGAAGGGTACCATGACTCTATTAAATAACTACCCTTATAACAAAGTAAAGAAGAAGCTGCAAATCTATATGGAAGGAGGAGGAGAGCAATGATGCTGGGGCTGACCAGGAAGATGATGCTCCAGGCAGGCGAGGGAACAGGAGTTTAACTGGAGAGAAATCCTCATATGTTTCTTATTCTGATGTGGCTGCAATGTAAAATGAACTGGCATGAGACGTGTCAGATAGTCAGAGAGATGAGATTGGTAGCCAGCTGGTTATTGAGTGAAGGAAGAATGGACTTCAGGTTTCTAGGCTAGGCCTGCTGGATTTATAGAAACAGAGAAGAACAGGTTTAGGTATAAAGATAATGAGCTAAATGTTGTATATTATATTCCACAAGAACTACCCCTGTACACAAGGCACCTGCACTTCGGTAAGGAAAAAACTCAACTCCAGAAATAAACACAAGGGTGTTTAATGTGTTCTCAGAAGTTCTGTATACACAAGCATGACTTTCAAGAAGGTAGAGATAATATCCCATTGGTGGCTCTGTAGAAGGGATTTGATTTGAAAGTCATAGAAAGGAGCTGAACTCCTTTTATTCCTTTAGAGATTAGGATTTAAACTACATAGATAGAGCCAAGGTTTCTGAGCATGGGAGTTGAGCCTGAAGAGGTAGAACACACAGTAAGTACAAGACGAAAGTAATTGTCTGAGAAAAGTCTTTCTTGGGTGAGGAGTTGGTGAGGATGTTTGAGAAAGGTTCAGTTTAATCAAAGTAGAGCAAGAAAAAAAGAAGGAAGATTAGTCAGCAGTGATAGATTAGAGTTATAATAGAAAAAGCCTTGAATGCCACAATGAAAACTTTAAACTTAATAGGGTAAGTTAACAGAGTTTTTAACCACAGAACTGAAGTTTGGGAGAGCCACTGGACTATAGATGTAGATTTTGGAAAGTTTCATGACAGCAGTGGTTGAAAGTCATCCATTGGGAGATGAGAATTGAAGGTACAAGAAAAAACATAGTTCCTTGGAGAAGTACTCTGTGTGTGTGTGTGTGTGTGTGTGTGTGTGCGCGCGCGCGCGCGCGCTCGCATACACTTGTGTGTGTACGTGCTATTTCTCCAATCACATCCATGTAATCCATGTGGTATTTTGGGGAAATCATAACACGAACGGACTATGCTAAACTCCTCAGGTTCTCATTGGAATAGGTTTGTGTGTGTGTGTATGTGTGTGTTGATCTAGTGGTGAGAGGTAAGATATTTATTCACTTTTGTTTGTTTAAAACAGTCGCATTTTTAACATACCTAGAATTTATTGTCTCTGCTTTTTAAAAAAAACTTTATTTCTTAAGGTAATCTAAAAAAGGCAAATTTTAAGACACATATGAAGCAACAAAGAAGAAACATTGCTTTTCTGCAGGGAAGATTAGTAACGTCACCAAACTCAGACTATGTTTCTAAGGGGAAAATTGTAAAAGATAAATGAAACTCTTTAAAGTTAAATAAAATTAAAATTACCCTAAAGTTTTGAACTAGTTGAATCAGTTTTTTTTTAAATGTGTAATCAAATTCCTTACCATATTTTAGGCCCCTGGAAAGTTCCACTTACTTTGAGGTCGAGAGACCAGAGCAGGAGGTAGAGGAGTTTAAAGCACCGACAGAGTAATTAAAGGGCTCTCTGGTGATCTGAAGAGTGATTGCAACTCCCAAAAGACTGTACATTATTTAAAACACAAAGAAACTCTACTTTTAAGTGCCAAAAATGCTGAAACAATAATTACGTTAGAAAATAATTTACTCCAAAGGCATTCTTTAGGTTATGACTCATCTAAGTGGAATTTTATAATTAAAAAAATCATCTTTTCTTTTTCCTGGTATAAATTCCATGACTTTTTTCATATAAATTCCAAAACACTAACAGCATAGTTCACCATCGTTGCTTAATAAATTATTTAAAGAAAACCACATTTTTATAACAAAAACATTATAAGAACACTAAAAACCTGCCTTTTTAAGAGAGGGAGAGTAAAAGAGGAAGACAGAGAAAGAGAGAACTATTTCCTTGAATTCCATTAAGTGGTTCCCAGTGACCAAGAAGGAAACTTAGTGATGGAAAAAGCAGGAAGCTCCCTGAAGATGGAGCACATGATCACTGTTCACTGGGTACTACTCAGCAGGGGCAGAGACATGGGTGAGGAGCCGCAACAGAGACAGCATGGGAAAAAGTCACTGAGATTAGAGTTCACGGATACTAGAGTTTACTAAAGGGGAATTCATGCCAGACTCAGAATGTTCTGAAAAGATCAAAGTAGTGGCAAGGAGAAGCCATGTTGGGCAATCAAAATGTGGAGATTTTAAACAACGACTTACAAAAATATTACCATGCAGAATATGAGATTGGGCTGATCCATTTTTCATGTAAGTTTCCAATTTTCTCTCAGCAACAGAACAAACAGATACAGCCAAAATCCTTCTGCAGATTGCAAATTAATAAATTTCAAAAGTTTGCTTAATAATTTAGAGACTTTCTTCTAACTGCAAATTGATTAATCCCTGAATCACTTCTGCAATAAAATGCAAGGCTATAAAGGTAATTTTTCCATTTTCTGTACTTGTATTAAAATACTGCCAGAAAGGAAATAATAACCCAGAAAACCACACTGTGTAGCACTAAGGGTGCCAAGATATTCCACTAATGGATCTGAAACAAAAAAGGAAAAGCAGCCCCCGTGTTAATCTCCAGCTATTCACCATTTTGAAAATGTACACGAAAATGTGAAAAGGAGGAAGATATTTGTCCCTTTGTAAGAAAGGCAGCACCATCTTCAATTCTCCTCTGCAGCTGTTTTTGCTCTAAATAAAAATGAAGTTTTGCTTGTAATTATTTACTTATCTCTGCCCTGTACATTTAAGAGTTTAATTATTCATGTGGTAATCCTTGCTATAATAAAGCATTCAAAGGAAGCGGGGAAGCAAGTATAAATAAAACACTTCTTGGATGTAAGAGGGCATGACCTTGTCCCAGTTTCTCACTTCTAAAGGTGAAAAGGACATTGAACTATTTTGGTCTCAGCTATATATAGAGAGAGTATTAATATAATTATAAGGTCAAAAACATATTCTATTCAAGTGCTGAAATGTATAAGAAGAGTTTAAATGTAAAAGACAGGCTCCCGGATAAATCATAGTTAGGTCTGAAACAAAACTAAAATGACTTTAGCTAGCTTTCTTTATTTCAAAATCATTAAAAGGTCAATGGTGACAGTCGACAATTATGCTGACCAAACTCACTTTTGAATTATGTCCTGCTTTTGGTAAATCTCAAAGGTTAGTCACTCTTTTGGAAAGACTATTATCTCTGTCTTCCTTGTGAATGGCCAACCTAATTTAGCCTTTCAGAAGTCACTCACACTTCGACTTCCCTTTCTTTCTAGTTCCCGTCTTGGTCCTTTATCGTTCTGTATCAGCCTTGATCTCCAAGAGCAAAAGGTAGCCATGGCCAGCAGGGTGGAATTCTGTGTGCCCAGCAGAAACAGACACTATAAGACCCGAAATAAGTAGGAGAAAACCTGCTAACCCCAATAAAGTCATGGAGGCTTCACGTCCTGCTCAACAGACAAAACAGTACCCCTCTTGAGGGGTTAGAGTTATGTGCATTGGGACACAGGTTGATCTAAGCAGAAATAAGACTTCCAATAAACAGTTCTTCTAGTCTGGATTTTACACCATATAAGTGCAGCATCACATTTGTTTTCACAATACTGGATTATGATCATTGACCAATTTGATGACAGTGTAACATAGAAGTTAAAAAGTGGACTCCAGAGATTATTTCCTGGGTTTATATCCAAGCTTCACAAATTACTAGTGTGAACAAAGGCAAGAAATAGAACTTCCCTGAATTCATTTTACTATAGGTAAAACAGAAAAATTGTCTTTCCTGATGGCTGTGAAAATGACATGAGCTATTATTAGAAAAGGCCTCACATATAATATGTGACTTTTACATAGTAACTGTCATCATTATTACATAGCTAAAATCATTGAAAACATAATTTGATGCTTCTATTTTATAAATACGCTATTATGTATTTGATCCATTACCAATCTTCAAATACTTATGCTATGTCCAGGTTTTCATTGTTGTAAATATTACTGCAATTAACCCCAAAGTTGCATTGCTAATTAGTTGCTCAAAGCAAATTCCTAGAAGTAAAATTATTGAGTCAGACAAAATAAACATCTTTACATATTTTGATATTTACTGTTAAATTGCTTGCTTAGAAGGAAAAATGAATTTAAACTTCTACTAGTCATTTATCGTTCTCATCTTACCACTTGGAACTTTTCCTTTAATGCCCTTAAAATTTGAGAGTGAAAATTATACATGTTATTTCCATTTGTAGCACTTTCATGATTGGTAAGTTTCAACAAATCTTTTATAATTTTACTTTTTTATATTAATGTACAAATGGATTGTCTTCCCATTTTTAATTAATTTTTTAAAAATTTATGTTTTAATCGACATATAATTGTATGTATTTATGAGGTACATAGTGATGTTTCTATATATATTATGTGTAGTGATCAGATCAGGGTATTTATTAATAGCATACCCATCATCTCAAACACTTATCTTTCTTTCCTTGTTTTTTTTTTTAAGAGATAAAGTCTTGCTCTGTCACCCAGGCTGGAGTGCAGTGGCGCAGTCGTAGATCACTGCAACCTTCAACTCCTGGGCTCAAGTGATCCTCCCACCCCAGCCTCCTGAGTAGCTAGTAATACTACAGGCACAGGCCATCATGCCTAATTTTTTTAAAATTTTATATAATATATTATTGTTAACTCTATTCATTCTACAGTGGTATAAAACACTAGAACTTATTCCTTCTATAAGGTAATTTTGTAACCTTTAACAAATCTCTCCCTATCCACCCCTTCTCCCTACCCTTTCCAGCCTCTAGTATCCTCTGTAATTAATATTTTTCTGATTGATTTGTAGGTACAATTTTATATTA